>JPJV01000091.1:0-12436 GCA_000750745.1 Pseudogymnoascus sp. VKM F-4281 (FW-2241)
GCGCAGGTAAGTTATGGGACGTCTGCGCGAGATTTTTGGAAAAAAGACGGATAATACGAAAGCCGGTGAAGCCGCGACGACAGAAGACACTGATGTTGTAGCCGACGAGGCTCCCGATGACATACCATTTGGTTTGGACGTATGGGTCGAGGGGGTAGACCCGATAGTGGAGTATATCTCGCTGGCGGTTCTGTATTTATTGACTGCAGCTAATTGTCGTCCTTGGCTTTAGTATCGTCGCAATACATGGCCTCAACGGCCACCGAGAGAAGACCTGGACGGCAAAGAACAAGGTGAATTGGCTGCGGGATGCGAACATGCTGCCTGCCGACATACCGAATGCCAGAATAATGAGCTGGGGTTACGATGCCAATACACACAGCACGAAGGAATTGTCGGCGATGTATCTCTACGACCTTGCGCAGAATCTTGTGTCAGACCTAAGCCTCCATAGAAGAACGGACAAGGTTGACAATTCATTTATAATTATCGACTCTGTAGACCAAGACTGCTGACGAATATGGCAGTCCTTGTGCCACCTTTCGCCCGTACGCCTGACATCCCTTGCGTAGACAACTCACTCTTCCACCACTTCCTCTCGCCTGCAGTTGTCGCTTCAATTCACTTGCAGAGGCACCATAGTGAATTTGCACCATCTTTTGCAATTTCGTTCTACTTGCGAAAGAATGGGACAGCGCACAATGTGAAACTTATTACGTGACAATATTAGGATTGAAAAACGGTAATATGCTATATCATGTGCTCTAGCTACTATTTGCCCCCCCACTCCTTGCTCACCTCTTCTTCCAAAGCTCCCAAGTCAATAATAGATGTCATTATTCTCTCCAAACCCTCCTCCAATTCCTGTTGGTCTTTCACTAAATTCTGCTGGTCTTTCACTAAATTCTGTAGGTTTTTCGCATATTTCCGTTGGGTTCGTATCAAACGTTGAACTTCCTCTCTCGCTGTGGTGAAAAGTTTCCTCTCCTGAGAGACATATTGCCGGGCCGAGGTGGCCTTCCGCAATGATCGTCGTGGTGACTTTACTGGGGCTGCCTCACCCGTCAGTTTGCGTGTTTTCGATGATGGCGCCATTGGACTTGTCCTCTCTTCAATGACATCTTCTTCTGTCGTAGCGCCGTCATCTGGAGCAGATGTTAGATTTGATAAATATTAATAGCTCATATAGCTCACCAATAATTGTAGGCACCAGTTTGCGTTTTTTCGATGGCGGCGCCGTTGGACTTGTCCTCTCTTCAATGACATCTTCTTCTGTCGTAGCGCCGTCATCTGGAGCAGATGTTAGATTTGATAAATATTAATAGCTCATATAGCTTACCAATTACAGGCGCCACTTTGCAGCCTATCTTGATGTTTTCATCGCTCTGACAGATTGGTGTAGCGGAAGTAGTGGCAAAAGTTAGAGGTGTCTGGCGCAGAATGGCTAAGCTTCTGACCCTTTGCGTTGTATTGAGAATGGCTACCGCCCGTTCTTTCATCCCGAACTTATCATTGTCTAATCCGTTAATGTACTTCTCGAGAAACTTCTCGAAAAACTTCTTGATCTTCGCTTCTCGAAGATATCTGCTGGAGTCCAAAAGATTTGAAGTTAGTCCGTTAATCATATCCTCCAACACCTGTAGAGTATCTGAGTCGTCCTTCGTAGGACATGTCTTGTTCCTGAGCCGTTTAAACAAATCCCTCCGCAATTTAACCATCCTATCAACGACATCCTAGCTTTGTTAGCATATATAAAGCATATAGAACTTGACAATAATGAATAAGTCAGTCATACTTCGCTCTGGCACGTTTTGCTAGCGCCAGTATCACTGGCTTCCTCTGCTAGATCCTGAGGTTTCCCGCTGTCTTCAGCCTGGATGGATTCCAGAGCAGCATCACTCCTTGGATCATCGGATTTTTCATCGTCTTCGAGTTGGATGGACTCCGCAGTATGCTGTTTTGGACTGCGGAGTTGTTCATCTTTGCTTTGGAGAGGTTCTAGATCCTGGGGTTCTTCGCCATCGGCGGCTTGGGGTAACACTTCAACAGCATATACTGCTCGATTCTGAGACTCCTCTCCGTCTTCGACTTGGAAGGTCTCCAGAACTCCCGTCGTGACCTGACAGTCTCCAGTGATTGTGGGTGGAAGGCATTCACCTCGAAAACCCCCTTCTGCAAATCTCGGTTTTCTGATTTCAACTGACTCCTGAGGCGGCTGGTCTATCTCGACGCAAGAGACGAAGGACTTCTCGTCTCCCCCCGAAACAAACATATTCAATGCGTCCAAATAGAAGAAATCTTCATAAAAATTGGGGGTGGAAGTATTGTCTGGAATGGCATACGCATTAAGGCAGATATTGGATGAGATTGGATTATGCAAGGCCATTGTTGTCGGCTTGGGTAAAGAAGGAAGATGGAGGAACCGTTATAGGGCGGGAGGGCAAGCCTTCTTATAGAAAATTTCCACGAGCTGGGTTGGTAATCAACCCTCCGCAGCAATTTCACAGCCTTCGAGGCAGCTATCCTTTGCTGCGTCTTCTTCTGGCCGGTCTTTATCCTCAATTGCCGCCACAGTTACAACACGCTCTCCACCCCTTCCGGCACGCCCAGCTTCCTGCGCATAGCATGATGGAATGTGGCGCTTTGAGGTGAATGACATGTGTGATTCCTGGCACATCGATTCCCGTCCCAGGAGCCAAGAGCGGCAGTGGCTACAATATATGGCGTTCCACCGCCGTGCCACGCCTGTTGCCCAGCCTCTCGCTGGGCAAGAAAATGAGCGTTGCTATTCTTGGGATTCCCATGATAATAGTGGCACCCTAGCCGCTGAGCAGAGCGCTTTGTATTTCATATGACTGTTGCAGTAAATAACCCCTTTCTATTCAAGGGCAAGCTCTGCCACCCTAGACTCAACCACCTTCTGAACTTCCGTTGCTCCCCGCCCATTCTTTATCCAAACCACCGAATATTCCACCTTAACACGGCTGCTAGAAGCGCGGATATATACCGGTTCTACAGTTGCATAACTCCTCGAATTCTCGCTAGCAGAGCGGTGGCAATATCCCAATCAATAACGCAAACGACATTCTATGTTACGGAGGAGCACCAACCCGGATTCTTCGGTTCTTATCAGCTGTAGTAAACGTAACTTGACACTCGTCTATCACAACCCGGTTGATGTTTCCCCGGACACGCACATCTACTACGTCAGGTGCGAAGTTCTGAGCCTATCCCATCTTGTTGCCACAGGTAAACGCGGACGCAACGTTGCCGTTGTTACCGTTGCTTGCATGGCACTATTGAAGGGGAAGGGGCTGTGTGTTGCATCAATGGCTGTATGCAAAGAAGAGGGGAAGTCTCCTCCAAGGCAGATTGCTTCGTGGACACCACTGAAGGGGAAGGGGCTGCGTGTTGCACCAACGGCTGTATGCAAAGAAGAGGGGAAGTCTTCTCCAAGGCAGATTGCTTCGTGGACACTACTGAAGGGGAAGGGGCTGCGTGTTGCACCAATGGCTGTATGCAAAGAAGAGGGGAAGTCTTCCCCAAGGCAGATTGCTTCGTGGACACTACCAGAATTTAGCACCTTACAGGGGACTCTCAATAATATATAAGGCAGCGAATCCCCCTAATGAGTGCTATCTTTCTCCATCACTTCTTCTATTCTCATATACCACCAGCGATATTACCCACACAACCTTCATCAGCAGGATGTCTTTCGAGGCTCGTAGGTTAGATGGCCAAGGCCCGTCCTACCCGGTTTTACTCGACTTGTATGAACTAGGTGACTTCCAACTCGTATGATATCTGGAAATATAACTATATTTATAGGCTAATAGCAACTAGGGCTCTCCTGAGTTTGTCATGTGCTTGTTAGATTTCTATGAAGACCTTCTGAAGAATTCCAACACTTCGAAATCCCGAGATCACGCCAACGTGTGCATTGAAAGTTTTATTCCTGCTGTATACCGTGTGTATTCTACTCAATGCCAGCCATCGTTGTGCAATACTCATACCAGCTCACAGCATATGAAGGCGACATTCAACCAGAGACCATTCGACTGGTGTTAGGTAAATTTTTGCATCGTTTTCCGAAATTTCATTTGTACTGACATGATATTTAGTTCAAATCACTAAACTCGAAGATGCAAATCTGCCCGAAAATGTACAAAGTAGGTAACTTCACTCAATTCTTGTGTTAATCTAGCTAAATATTGCCTAGAAATTCTCCACAAGCTTAAACTATTCTACGACGGCGGAGCCAAACGAGATGGGCAAGTGGATGATGTCCCTAAACTGTGGTGCTATCGGCAGGTGGCAACGGTGCAGGCATCCCAGCCAAGTTTGTTAGACTTGGCATTATGGTACATGACAACTATTAGGGTCGATATTGCTATTCTTTAAAGGATGGTTCAGGTGCAAAATGCGCGGAGTCGCGTGAACCCATCTGCTCCGGATGCTCACATTCCCTTGGAACACATTTCAGACTCTGTTCCTTGATAATTTGGTCATGGTTGGACTCTTGGTCCTGTTAATCGTATCTGGATTCCACAGGCGGATTTTTAACTTCACCGAGAACCACTTTTAGTCTTGTGTCTCGACGATCTATATGATCCAGTCATGTCGTTGGATGTCAGAGCAAAATCCAGAGAAACACTCGAATACGCTGTCAGTTAGGACGGTTTTACGCAAGCCAGGTATTCAGATTAGCCCGGCGATTGGAAGCACCTATCTCCGCCACGGTGGTTACTGGTTATTTGCTCCATGGCCCTCCTAGAACGGGCAAAACATGTCGTCTCCTGTACGTAGAGTCTCGAAGCGGCTTACGGAGCTTTGGAGGGTTGAGGAACTTGCCAAGAAGCAGCTGTTTCTGGAGCTTACGCGAGAGGAAGGAGATTTTTGCAATTGACTTTTATTTCACTTTGCTAGATTTACATTTGACGCGTTGATGGGAATTACTCTCCTCATGCTCGTACAAGATAATGCTGACCTATCAGAGTGACTGCTGCCTCTTCTTGAGCTCTAGTGTCAGCGATCTCTTCAAAATGAACAGCAAATAGATTGCTTCACAATCTCTGCAAACTGCCATCTCAAGCATCTACTTTTTACTTGGGTGTTCAAGTTCATCATTCCCATATTCAACGCAATAGATTTCGCGTTTGCGAGTACGTACAAGCCACTATCAGTGTCATGCTGTTGTAGCTGGCTGTGCTGCTGTTCGCTCACTGTCCAATCCATAGAGCTGTATGCATCGCCTAGTCGGTATTTCAGGAATTGAGGGAGGGATGGATACGCCAAGCGGCACTAGTACCTTCAAAAGGTACCGGGCGCGCCTGCTTCGGGGCTCGTACCTTTGAGGTCCATTCATCTTGTCCGGAATCGCGGCGGCAACGCGGGCAAGTGGGGCCTCAAACAAGGTGCTATTTCGGGGTTCCTCCAAAAAATAAAGACAAGTAAATAGTGTCGTCCAAAGAGTTATAAGCCCAGTTTCCCGCCGCAACTCTATCACATAAAAGGATTAGTTCTAAACCTGGATAATCTTCTTTGTCCTCAATTTTTAACTTTGCCCTTTTAGCTTGCGTCTTGATTCTATCCTGAAGGTCTTCAATAGCTAATATTCCGCTCTATTGCTTTTGCGCCAATCTCCGCTGCAGATTTCAACATATCTTCAGTAATTTCTAGTTTACCATAGCTATTTACTAGCATTATTGTGCGTGTATTGTCATCAGTGACACTCGTATGGCACTCAGCCGGAGCTAGCAATTGTAACCGTGTGTTGAATGCTCGCAGGCCGTTTCTCATACAGTTTTGAATATAGATCTCGACTTCCTTGGAGTCTCGTGGATATAGGGTACCGAAATTCGCCCAAGAATGCTTATGACTAATTTTGATGTCGACACTTCTTTTATTTCTCTCCTCTTGCGCCTTCTCTAGTCGTCCTTTCCTTAGCTGCTCCTGTTCTGGTCGGTTCTGTTCGTTTTGTTGTTGCTCCTCTTCTTGTTGTTCCTCTTCTTGTTGCTTCTCTTCTTCTTCTTGCTGCTCTTCTTGTTCTTGATCTAGTTGTTCCTGTCTCTCCTCTAATTGCCCTCGTACTATCAGCGCATGCGTCTCTCCACTGCGAGATGTGGTTCCCTCATGGTCATCTCTCCCAGTTCTGTCACTATCAATGTCCGTAACCCCCGACTGACTTGGTTGGGCATAATATGTCATGATAAGGTCCATCTCGTCGGACGTTGTACGAGGCGATTGTGTCGTACTTTCTGACTGAAACAAATCGGAACTCGAGCTCTCAGGTGAATCTCTAGTACTGTGACCATTTGAAGGAGCTGTTGCTGGTTTACCGAAGAATGCAAAGTACACGGATCTCCGCACATAGAACGAAGTGATGCCCTCGCCTCGATCTTGCCTCCCGTCATGTAGGTGATTGATAAATAAATACCCGCGGTCTTCTTCATAGGCCCTGCGGCGGGGGATTCCGCACCTCTTGGCCCTTGGAACGCCAGGTCCTGATGTAACGAGGGGAGGGCTCGACTGCGGACTCCCCCTGTCCACAGCTGCGGAGCACCAATACTGCTGTAAGTCAGTTATCTCAGGGGTTACAAATCCCAACTCGCTTGCAAGATGAGCGAAAAGGCGTAGGACGGCTTCATCTGCCCTCGCTGTGGGCTTCTTCACAGGATCCTCTGCTACGACCTCTTTTGGTATATCAGGATAGTTGCGCATGGCAAATGCATTAACTCCACGACAGCCCATATCAATCCTGTTTTCACGAGTCCCCCGCTTATATGTAAAAGCGCCCTCCGCGATTTGTAATTTTACCTGGCCCGTTACCTGGTTCGCCCCAGTGTATTTCCGTCTCAGGGCATAGTAGATGTCCTGTTGCGGAGAGACATTTATCAGCCTCCTAACACAGTCGTTGCAAAGTTCTAAATATCCAATATCCCTGAAAAATGTAAAGAGGGACGGGATAAGACCGTCAACCATCTGTAATCGGTTCCAAATATTAGCTCGCTCGGGAGAGCTAAAAGCACTAAAGAGTCGGCCTTCAAGCACCTCAGTTTGTAGATATTGGGCATCAATTCTAGACGCTCCCGGTGCGCATAGCTCCAAAGCCTTTACCGTTCTGTGGTCAATTTTACCCATGGCAGCTTGTTCCCAATTGACTAGAGAAGACCAAATTTCTTTGATGTGATCGAGGTAATTGAGGTGCTGCTACCACTCCATGTAATTAGCAGGTGTCATTGCGTCAAGGTCTACCTACCTACCTCAAGGCATCCCATGGCTAACACCTTATGTAACGTTGTAATCATCATCCCGCCCCAGAGCCCTGGGATGCAGAGGAGGTTATCGAATGCCTCAGTTAACTCTGTATTCCTAAGGAGAGACTTCAGTTTTTGCGGCCGGCTGCCGCGTAATCGTGCCCTCCACCGCATCTCAAAACTGTAGTTCCTCTGAAAATGGTACTGGCGTATTTTGCAGTATAACTCGCCATCCGAGGGCTTCTCCTCATTAGAGTATTCCTCGACGAGACATGTTTTCAGGTTGGCGTTGAGATCCGACAGATAGAGGTCGACGGTCCACCACTTGTCCGAAGTCGACAATACCTCCTTGGCAGCCTGGACTCTATGTCGGCCGTGAAGACATTCGAGTTGAGCGTCACTTGGAAACAATAGTCGGGGATAATCCGGTATCTCGCTAGCTTCGCTCAACAGCCGCCCAGCGGAGACACCAGATTTCCGCATTGCGCTGTCAAGGCACTGCTGATCAATGATTGCAGGTATGTGCCTGCATACTTGCAGGCGATGACATCCTTCCTTCTGGAAGCATTCCTTTAGGCGTCCCACCTGCTTCGGATTCAATTCTCGCGATTGGTCTCGTCTAAAGTAGAGCACATCAAGGCTGATGCGAGCCGTGCCCTTAAACTTTAATGCTCTCTCTCCTTCAAGCCTTCGTTCTTCTCTCTGAGCCCGAGACTGCCGCATTTTAAGAGTAAGTATTTACGAAAGAATGAAGGCTGTGAAGGTATGTGGAATTGCGCTACGATTTGAAGTCAGAATCTCCTCAGCTCCCCTGTTCCCTTGACCCCTGTACGGCAGTATTAGCTCGAAATTGACATCACTGTCCCGTATAAGTACTCGACACCTTTTGCCTATCTTTTCAGAGCTCCCACGTTTTATCCTTTGTGTGAATATCACAATGAGTTCCGACCATCAGAGACCCGTCATATCTGCATGTTGGAGTTCGATTACTTGAACTTGAATATCAGCCGAACTAGACGCTGAAATAGACGTCGCTGACGAGTGATTACTAGTACATAGAAGTAGAGGAGGGCCAGGTAAGGTCTGACAAGTCATAGACATAGGACAACTATTAGAACTATTAGTAGAGGTGGACTGCGTTAAGCAGAAGGGGAAGCAATTCTGAGCAGGAATGGCTTATTTTCTAGAAGAGAGGCGGGAACACCTGTACTTATAGTTGTACGCTGCATAGCTGCCATAGGGCGGCTGGCCTATGAACCAATCAAATCAAATCAAATCAAATCAGATTGGTCCTGGGAAAACGATTCTCTCAGGAGATTGGTCCCAGGAGCACAATTCTCCCAGGAGATTAGTCCCAGGAGCACAATTCTCCCAGGAGATTAGTCCCAGGAGCACAATTCGCCCAGGAGATTAGTCCCAGGAGAACGATTCTCCCAGGAGCACAATTCTCCCAGGAGATTAGTCCCAGGAGCACAATTCTCCTAGGAGATTAGTCCTAGGAGAACGATTCGCCCAGGAGATTAGTCCCAGGAGAGAACAATTCTCCCAGGAGATTGATCCAAGCTCCAGGAGAGAAATTCTCCTGATTTGATTTGATTGATTTGATTGGTTCATAGGCCGCCTATGGCAGTATGCAGCGTACATTATAAATACAGTTCCCACTTCTTGTTTCAGGATCAGGCCGTGCTGTCCACACTGCTTCTACTACAAGTCCACAATCCATGGTTGCTCCTCAGATTGCTCCTCAAATCTGTTGTATCTCTGAACTCGTCAGCAGTGATGGGATAGAAATTCTGGCGCTCAGACAGTCAAAAGTAGCTTTTCGGAAAGGTGATGCTGTTGACTTTTTTGATAGCCGTGGTGTCAGAATTAGCTCAGAATTAGCTCAGGGAAGTCTCCACTCTTTGCACACTAATGTGAGGTGACGTACAGAAAACCACGTAATCAATCTAAAAGTAAACCTGCCTGGTCAATCACCTATATTCGAGGTAGCCGAAAGTAGCCTCCCAGAAAGATGAAATTGCAATACACTTTTGCAGTCAGAAGTAGCTCAAGAAAGTCGGCCACAATACAAGGTGACGTATGCTGCATCTAAAAATAAATCTGCTTGTCCAATCAGCTCGTACTGGAGGCAGTCAGAAGTAGCTTCTCAAGTGTTTAAATTGACTTCCAGAAAGGCGAAAGTGTCTTGGATTCATTAGCCTCACAATGTTCAAAGCTCATCCCCCGGCATGAGGAGCATGGTCCGGGTTCGTCTCTCCGTGGAAAAGGCTCCTCTCTCCTGGGCGAACACACTCTGGACTCCTGTGAGCTTCTTAACGGGGATCGAAGCAGAGAGAGCTGGCGATCTATTGCTTCATGGTGCCTTAAGTCTCCTGGTCAGACCTCTTCTGGAGCTTTAAGGCCCCACTACGATGCGGGAGATCGTCAACAGCCTTGTGGCGGCTGTAGGCGCAAATTCATGCATGGTCGCCACGGAGATTAATACCTCCCACGTTTTTATGATGTAATTCGCTTACGACACACCTGGCAAGGCTGTGGTTGACGGGGACTGTGGCTGATCTAGACTGTGGCTCATTAGGACTATGGCTGAATTGTTTGGGTGAATACGAATACTTTCACAGGGGTGGCTTTGTTTACTCAGCCACTATAGCCTCGTCCCAACCCAACTTGAACCTCAACTGCACGAACAAAGATGTCTGCCATACCCTCTCTTCATCTGCCTCATCGCAAAAATAATGGCAGAAGCTCTGGCACTTGCCTCAAGCGTTATCACAGTTATTGATTTATCCGCAAAGGTTGCTTCAACGTGCTCTGAGTACTACGCCAATGTTAAGGATGCCCGAGACGACATTGAACGCCTTCAACGAGAGACCCAAGGGTTGAAAGCAACGCTTGAGAGGGTCCAGTCACTGTGCGACGGTCCAAATGGTGTGAAACTCCAGGAATCCCAGAGCTTGCGCGAGGCAATCAAGGACTGCGAAAAGCAGCTCGACCAGCTAGAGACAAAACTCGAGCCTCGTACAACAAATAGATTGATGAGTCGTTATGGAATGCGCGCCTTAAGATGGCCACTCAAGAGCAAGGAGGTGGATGGAATTATGAAGAAACTCGGAAATTGCAGGGACAACATATCTTTCAGTCTCCAAGTCGACCAAGAGTACGTGATGTCGTTCATATTTTGAATAGCAGAAGCTGACAGTGGTGCTTACAGGGTACAAATTCTTAACATCCATCAAAAAATCGTCTTTGACAAACTGCCGTCCGCCAACAACGCCGAGTTTGACTCCCATGACGAAGAACACAATGCCAGATGTTACCAAGGCACACGACTGGAACTACTGCGACAAATAGATACCTGGGCTAGCAATCGAGGCAGCGAACGTATATTCTGGCTGAACGGTATGGCGGGCACTGGCAAATCTACGATCTCCCGAACAGTGGCCCAAACCTTCGCCGACAAGGGAGACCTCGGCGCCAGCTTCTTCTTCAAGAGGGGTGAAGGCGACCGTGGCCACGCAGGAATGTTAATTACAACGATTACTACTCAGCTCATCCAAAAACTTCCTTCATTGGCGCCGCACGTCCAGAATGCGATCGAAGCCGACCCGGGAATCTCTAAGAAGGCTTTGAAGCAACAATTTGACACACTTGTCTTGCAACCGTTAGGCAAAATACGAACACATCCCCAGAAGTCTTCAAGCATAGTGATTGTGATCGATGCCCTCGACGAGTGCGACCGAGAAGAGGACGTCAGAACTATAATTCGCCTATTGTCACAAGTGAAGCACATAACATCTATACAAATCAAGTTTTTTTTGACAAGCAGGCCAGAGCTTCCGATTCGCCTCGGCTTTGAGGATATAAGCGGTAAATATGAAGGGCTAGCTCTACATCAAGTTCCTAAATCTATCATTAAGGAGGACATCTCGGCTTTCCTAGAACACCAGCTAGCAATGATCCGCGAAGATTATAACAAATCAGTCACCCTAAACAGGCAATTACCCGCGCATTGGCCAGGCCACGCAACTATTCAAAGCTTGGTCGGAATGGCTATTCCGTTGTTCATTTTCGCTACAACCGTCTGCCGGTTCATCAATGACCGAAAATGCGGCCAACCAAAGGATCAGCTTGCTAAGGTTCTAAAATATGAGACTACAAGCCAAGCATCTAAACTTGACGCAACATATCTCCCAGTCCTGGACCAGCTACTCGTCGGGGTTACTATTTCAGAGAGAAGAGGTCTAGTAGAAGAATTCCGGCAAGTCATCGGCTCGATCATCATTCTCGCTAACCCTCTGTCCGCTACTTCTCTCGATCGACTACTTGGAGTCCCTGGAGGTACTGTCGATAGCAGAACAGATCTCCTCCACTCCGTTCTAAGCGTCCCCTCTCGTCCTGATCACCCTATACGACTACTCCATTTGTCGTTCCGAGACTTTCTCATTGATACTGAGAAGCGCGAGACGAACCCCTTCTGGGTCGACGAGAAAGATGCCCATAACAAACTAGTGACCCGATGCCTTGAGCTCCTATCTACAAGCGGAAATCTCAAGAAAGATATTTGCAATCTCCGGACACCAGAAAGGCCACGAGCAGATGTGGATAAACAAACGATAGATTCTCACCTACCATCTGACATTCAATATGCTTGCCAGTATTGGGTATATCACTTAAAGGAAAGCGGAAGCAATATATGCGATAACGACCAAGTCCACAATTTTCTTAAGTGTCACTTCCTCCATTGGCTTGAATCATTAAGCTTTATTGGAAGGCTACGAGAAAGCATTAGGATGGTAGACAATTTGATGGCTATAATAGAGGTATGTCACTCACTAATCTCAACTAACTTACAAGCATTTACTAAATATATTTTTTAAGCCTATAAAAAGCAGCCAAATAACTAGATTCCTTCACGATGCAAAGCGTTTTATCCTTAGCTACTGCTCCATAGCTGACTTGTCGCCCCTCCAACTCTACTCCTCTGCACTTACCTTCGCTCCAAAGAAAAGCGTCATTCGAAATGCATTTCAAAATTATATCCCTGATTGGATCGTACAGGAGCCAAATACAGATCTGGAATGGAATGCCGTTTTGCAGACGCTCGAAGGGCATAGCAGCTCGGTCAGCTCTGTCGCCTTCTCACACGACTCGAAGCTGCTGGCGTCAGGGTCGTATGA
>JPJV01000094.1:0-23927 GCA_000750745.1 Pseudogymnoascus sp. VKM F-4281 (FW-2241)
TTACCTGCAACAGCCCAGAGAAGCGTGGCTGCTACACCCAGGAGAATGGCGTCGTCAACTGCAACAACCCAGAGAAGCGTGGTTGCTACGTCGAGAACGGGGTCATCAACTGCAACAACCCAGAGAAGCGCGGTCTTGAGGTGCGCGGCTGCTACACTCAGGAGAATGGCGTCGTCAGCTGCAACAGCCCAGAGAAGCGTGGCTGCTACACCCAGGAGAACGGCGTCGTCACCTGCAACAGCCCAGAGAAGCGTGGTTGCTACACCCAGGAGAACGGCGTCATCACCTGCAACAGCCCAGAGAAGCGTGGTTGCTACACTCAGGAGAACGGCGTCGTCAACTGCAACAACCCAGAGAAGCGCGGTTGCTACACCCAGGAGAATGGCGTCGTCACCTGCAACAGCCCAGAGAAGCGTGGTTGCTACGTCGAGAACGGGGTCATCAACTGCAACAACCCAGAGAAGCGCGGTCTTGAGGTGCGCGGCTGCTACACTCAGGAGAATGGCGTCGTCAGCTGCAACAGCCCAGAGAAGCGTGGCTGCTACACCCAGGAGAACGGCGTCGTCACCTGCAACAGCCCAGAGTAGGGGCTCGGGTCGCGATTCCGTGGCTGATAGTATCTGGGGATCTACTAGATGGCTAGGAAAAAAAGGTTGAGGAATGGGGGTTTTTTGCACGCCACAATTCATATGAAGGGGGCATTTTCTCTGTTTTACTATACGGTTTAATGGCATCAGCTGGCACGCTTTCCTCCATAAAGATGGCACGTTCTACGTATTAAATGTGAGAAAACAATGCTGCAAATGACCTCATCAAATATCTTTCAATACGTGACATTTCCAATCATCATCTGTGAATGATAATGAGCTCAAACTAAATAACACCCGTATAAATGGCCATGAAACGTTAAATAGCCACCAATATCAGCCATAGCTTTAAATACATCGAATTGGTCACCGCGAACACACATCACATGTGCCTCGCAGCACGAAGAGTTCGCAGAATCTCCTCCTTCTTCCAAGGTGTCACTTCGCTCTTGAATTCCAGATTCTTCCATTTCCCCTTATATGCAGGAGGCGGCATTTTCCACGCGCCTCCCGCTAGCAACATCTCTACAATCTCGCTGTGGCCAGCGCGCGCAGCCTCTGTCAGCGCCGTCTTCTTTCCCGACACAAGGATGTCAAGGTTTGCGCCGGCATCGATCAGAACTCGGCAGATGTCAACGTAGCCCTTGAATGCAGCGTGGCCTATAGGGGTCCATCCGTATGTATCAGGATCCTCGAGGTCGGCGTGATATTTCAGCAGTAGCTTGACCATGGCGAGATTTCCGTCTATAGTTGTGATTGCCAGGACGGACCTCTGTGTGTCTTCGGTCTTAAACTTCGCATCCGCACCGTAGGCGAGCAGAAGCTGGCAGACCTTCACATGCTCAGTGATGACTGCGACGTAGATAGGGGGGTGTCCCTCACTGTCGTTGATGTCGACTCTCGCGCCACGACTCAGCAGGAGCTCGGCAATCTCTTCGTATCCAAATTTCGCCGCAAACCCGACGGGACTCGTTGATAACGGTCCGTATGTCGCATTGATGTCTGCGCCGGCTTCAATGAGATCCTGACAGACCTCAAAATGGCCCTCTACTGCTGCAGAGCCTAGGGGGGTATTCTCATCAGATATTCCATCGACTGGAGCCCCGCGCGACAGCAATAATTTTACTATATCCCGCCGTCCACGACGTGCTGCGTGGCCAAGAGGTGTCATCACCGGGCGTGCGACTTCCGATATGAAGTCTGCCCCAGCATCAATCAAGTTTCTACATATATCCCCGTGCCCACCCTCCACAGCACAGTATAATGGTGTTTCGCCATCTGTTCCAATGTGAGAAGCTATTGCCTTATTCCTAAGCAACGTCTTTACAACATCGCCATAGCCTCTAAGGGCAGCCAATTTCAGGGGCGTGGCACCGCTATTGGCCATTGCGTTCGGATCAGCACCTGCAGCAAGGAGAATCTTCACGCATTCGTTGCTTCCTAGTTGAGCGGCGTTATGGAGAGGTGTGCCGAAGCCTGGGAATGAAACGTCAACAGGGGCCTGTCGGTTTAGGAGGAGTTGTAACATCCTTGGTCGTCCATTTTGTGCAGCCAGGTGTAATGGAGATGATTGTCCCCCAGTGTCCTCAACGTCTGCACCGGCATCGAGAAGTACCTTAGCAACCCTATACCGATTGTACTGGACTGCCATGAAAAGTGGTGTAATGCCAGTCGGGTCTCTCTCCGTCGGCGAAGCTCCATTCTTGAGCATAGCCTTGACAACATCGGCTAAACCTAGCTGGACCGCTAGTAAAAGAGGAGTGCAGCCCTCATAGGTCTTCCCAGTGAGCAGTTTAGGATTGTTTGATAGGAGTCCGATCTTGTCCAAATCATTTTCCTTTATCGCGCGAATGAGGCTGTTATCTGACCTCAGTATTTCTTTCTCGATGTATGGCAGATATGGCTCAAGGGCTGCGTGCGGCTTTACTCCTCGTTTGACAAGTAGTGCGTTGTGCATCTCACAATTGGGATCAATATTAGAGCAGGACTGACACACGATAGTGTTCTTATGATCTTCTTTCGTACTGTTGTCATAATCGTCTCCAGGCTGATTATTAACCACCATGTAACAATAGTAGTGAAATGTCATGTCTGGTATGCTCTCGTCGCATCGACTGCATACTGCTGTAGCCGCAGCCTTATCAGGGCGAACCGCAATGCAATACTCGTCATCTATATCCTTCTCCACGGTAACATCAGCTTTGTCCAGAAATACTGGAGCCTGAGGTAGTGGTGGCTCTGAAATTGTCAATGCTGAAAGGTCAGCCTCTGCGTTGTCAATATCATCTGCCTTGCCATGTGCCTCGGAGAGGTTCTGGCTATCGATTGCATAGTCCTTTTCATGGTCGTGGGCAGAGGACGATGACTGCACCTTCGGTTGAATGAAGTGACGGGCGCTTTCATAAGTCGGCGTTCTCGTTCGTTCTACAACCATATTCCGCTCTTGAGAAAGGGCAAGGGCCGCAGGTGGTGGCTGCGGTATATATGCTGCTTGGCTAGCGGCGATTTTCCCTTGAAAGTATGGAGGAGGAATAGCATGTGTATAACCAGGTATATATCCCGAACCGCCATGCGACAAGTCCTGGGTTGGCATCAGTCCTTCTGGTCTTTTAAGAATAAGAAATAGTAGGTGGCAGCTTACCTTGCCACCATAGAGGTATCCTAGACTTAGACTCACATCTTTCTCAGTTACTATCCTAGCGGTGCTTATAAGACCACGCTTGATGGTAGATTTGACAGTAGGGTATATGCCATTCTCTCCCCTCTTGAGCTTTGCAATTTGATGGTGGTCACAATCAACGGAGATGCACTTCTCCTTTCTATAATCAAGCCGTGCCGAATTCGGCCCAACCATTATAACAGGAGTGCCTTCTCGTCTCCATATGCCGTCGACACCCTGTAACTAGGTCAGCTTAGACACATCACTTCGCTCTCTACGACATACCTTGACTGCAGTCTTTGTGGGCCTTTGCTCGTAACATGTCAAGATGTCAATGTTGTCTTCTACAATGTCACGGAATCTATTGGCGAGTTCCCTCAGTGTTGGCGAATCGGCTTTAAGCTCATTTATCGCGCCCTCAGCCGCCCGTCCCATGACCAGTGTTCTAATTGCGTCGATATTGAGTCCTCTGTGGGGTGCAGCTAAGAAGATGATGGCGCGAACTGGTAGGCGGGACATTGAACTGGAACTTGTCAACGCATATCTATAACAAGACTATATGTCAAAAAGCGGGTATTGAACTTACATGCCCAGTGGACCAATGTCAGTAAGTGCCTATTTCCAGTAAGTAAGTAAAAGAGTATGTAGGTCCCCTTTGAAACCCAACAATTACCTTCTTAATAATTAGACATCCTACGCTGTGGCCAATAAATATTATAGGTCTTTGATAATTAGCATTTTATCATTCCGCTTTACTTTTGGCTAGTGCATACCTGCCCTCGCACTGCAATTTATAAATCAGTATGACATCCAAGACGTGGCGCATGGTTTGATTTACTGACCTCAGACGCATATCTCATATCAACAAGCTTATGGACAAAGTTATTGGTGTGATCCTCGAGGAAACTGATAGAGTCGCTATGCAATACAGATTGTACTCCATACGTTAGGATTCGCGCATTCGGCGCGTCTTTCGGAAGGTAGTCGCGGAGCCACATGCGCTCGTCGGAATGACTCCATGATCCATAAGCATGGCCACCGAGGCCGGTGACGGCGATGATACTAGTAGGGTTATCAGCACGGCGACGGCTCTCGGAGGACGCGGCTGGCGCTTTACACAACAAAACTTACTCTGCTGCAATGGGACCCTGTTCTTTGGTAGGTACATAGAGAGGCGTGAAGCCGAAAAAATCCTTGGAGAGCGTCAATGTATCATCGTTTGCTAGACGCAATTCTCCCCTATCCGGATCGCGGGATCTAAAGAAAATGGTCGCCGTCCACTCGTCCTCGTCCGGAACTACGCTGTCGCATGAGGGGCACAGAGACTTGACTTTAATATATTTCCGGTCTTCTCGGTGGAAATACCTCTCCAGAAGTTGCTCCTTGGAGATTCCCGGCGGGATGTTCTCGACGCGATAAGTCGAGGCCTTCACACGATGGTCAGCCATGATGTCGGGCACGCACTGCAGGAAATATTGATAGTGTGATAGAGTGCCCGTTCGTCTGCTCGGCACACCCACCTATACTTATTCAGTTTATTTACATGCACAGGCCGGCTGGCCTAAAACACCGCGACGTGCTCATCCCTTAGCCTCAGTCTTGGGTGGAATAACAGGTCCCGAGACATGGACCCCGCGATTAGAGTATGGTCATCCGCGTGAAGGATTGCGCTCTCTGGGCGGTAGAAATGGTGTCTAACTAGGCTTTCGCCGCTCAGTCGCCTCCATCGCTGCAGAAACTGATTATCGAAAATGTTCCAGCTGTATGGGTCTGAAGAAGGCTGCCCAATTCATTGGCCTGTCGTGTGAAATAGAACATCACGCTTTTATGAACAGTGGGGGGACTGTACAAAACAAGCATTGTTTCGAAAAATACAGTCGTCTGTCGTCCACTTAGTCTATCTCTGGAAGTTGTTGCCCAGAAATATACACGCCCACTGTTTCCCCATGGAGTTGTTGTTCCCAGAGATGACGCGAAAATAGGCTTCGGCCCGCTGCCGCATGTTTCGTGTGCCGACGCACAACATTAGTGCAACACAATAGGTCAGTCACGATTATCATATACAGTGAAGATCTTGGATCGCAATTAAATTCCATATGCTACAGACGCCGCCTTGCCACCCATCCAAAGGACCCAGCCGCAGTATAGCGAAAGTTCGGCACAAAGCTCCCAAAACTAACAATTATCTACGTCGTCCTCGACTACGGGTTAAAGAACCCCTCTCCCCCCCTAACACGCCGACAAGGTAGGCCCTAATGTTATATCCACGCCCAGTATATTCACAAACTTATAAAAGAGAGAAAAAGAACCCCGGGACGCGCCGGACCGTGCTCCGGCCCGTCCCCTAAAAACGCCGACCTGCAATGCACGCGTGCATGCTTAAAACAACGAGACAAAGGAAATATCGCCGTGCTAGTGAATGAATGCTTGACGCCGGCTCGATTACGTGGATTGTGGCTCAAAATACTTGGAAAATCATCGCTCGCCTTTCTGCCACCCGTTCATGTACGCCATTAACCCCATGCCGAGAAGAACAACTCCAATCATAGACGCGTAAGGAGCTGAGTGTTCGAGCAGCCGTTTGTCTTGGCCGTCGGGGTAGTGTTGTAAAGTGATGGAAGGCTGGCCCTCTGGAGGTTTGGTGACATGTGACGTCGATATGGTACCGTTTTGGCTAATATCTGTTGTCGCCGGTGGTAGATCTTCTACCTGCTTGTCTTTCGTAGCTGTCAACAAGGCATCTGCCTTCGAGGCAGACAGCGACGCTGCCTTGGCCCGTTCGGCCGTCTCTCGTCTGGCCTGATCATCCGCTCTGATCTTCTCAACCATCTCTGCCAATGTCTTTCTGCCGTCGTCTCTTTCTGTTTCTGCGGTCTCTGCGCGTTGCCGATAAGTCTCCATTTGTAGCTTCATTTCCCTCATTTCAACCATCATCAGTTCCAGCTTCTCCTGTAAAATATTCGTAGATGCGTCCACATGCTCAGCGCTCTCGGTGGTCGACTTGGCCGCTTCTGCGGGTGCAGATGCCAGATCCACAACCTCTGGCGTGACTTCTTTTGGTGGTTCAAACGCCTCTTCGACTATAGAGCCGCCCTTGGCAAACCCATTGACATGTATCATAGTTGATTCTTCCTCGAGCCTCTTCGCTAGATCCTCGGCGGCTTGCCTTGCCTCCCTTTCTTCAAGAAGCATCTTCTCTAAATTGCGCATCCGCTCACTTTGTTCATCAATCTCTCTCTTTGCCGATTCAAGCGATTCTATGAGCGCAATAATCTGACTGGAGGATTCCTTGACTGGAGACGCTGACGTTGCAGACCGTGGCCGTTCTGTGTTTGAGCGCTTTAAGGACGTCTCAGATGTCTGGACCCGAGGCGCATCTGGCTTCTCTGGCAGCGGCTGCTGGGGTGGTGGTGCAGGCGGGTCAGTGAAGCGCGGCTTCGGATCGATCTTAAATGAAACGCCATTGGGCTGGAGGGACTTGATGGGCTCTTCCGGCTTCTCTTCCTCTTTGAATAACTGCTGCGAAACTAGGGTGTCCAAGAACAACTCGGTGCGAGACAGATCGTTATTCTGTAGCTTAGCGTGCCTCACCTCATTCTGAACAATGATTAGCTTGTATCTAGTAGTAATTGGAAAGTGTACCTACAGTCAGCCGTTTCATTATCTGCTCCGTCGTTACAGGCGTTAACCAGAAGTTCATTGGGCGTTGTGCAGCCTGCATTATTCCCGGACCTGGTGCGCGCCCATTGTTCAGAATCGACCCTTGACTGTTGGTTCTGCCTCGTATCATTCCATTCTGCGAAGGAAGCATGAGGACTCCATTTGCAGGGTCTAGATCGCCGAAGTTCATATCGAGAACATTATTTGTAGCGCCCAAAAAACCAGCGTGTTCTACTTTTGCCGAAACCTTGTGATGGACAACCGTCTTCTGATCTTCGCTGACTATATCGATTCCCAACTCTAGATGGTCTTGGGTCTGAAGCTCATGGGGTTCCGAGTCTCGGTTCTCGGGCGACAGCCGTGCACCATTGACAAACGTCCCGTTCGAAGACCTGATATCGCGTATCCAGACCTTGCCGTTTCTATCTGCCCATATCTCTGCATGCTGTCTTGAGAGGACCTTGGAGTCAAAGAACCCATTGGTGGCGGTTGGCGAGGATTTCGCATTTGTCTGTCGCCCAATACGTAAATTGTCCGGGTAATACGGAACAGTGATTGTTTTGCGTTCAAATGTCCCATTCATCGATAAAAGGTATAATACGGGGTTTCCATCATTGGGCGGCGCGCCCGCTCGGGCCCCATTTTGTTGTTGAGAAGGCGTTTGGAGGTTTGAAGGAAGTACGGAATGAGGTTGCTGCATCGACGACACAGCAGAGGCCCCGTTTGGAGCTAAAATCGACTGAGGACGCGCCGACGTGACTCCCGATACCGGTTCTGACTTGCTCACAGGCCATGGCCCAGTTCTTTGGGGCTTTTTCCGCGTCCCCGCCGTGCTGGACCAAGTACCGACGTCACTCACGGGAGTCAACGTGCCGGACGATTGTTGGGAGGTATTCGACATCGTAGACGCACTCGAAGATGAGGTCGACGAGTTAGAGGAGAGGGAGGATGATGAATTGGCGCGTTGTACACTCTTTCGCGGCATGAACATCCGAGCGACTTCGTCGGGGTTCATAGAATTGAGGGCTCCTTGACCATTAGAACTCCATTGCGTCCGATTGAGTGGTTGCTGGAAACTCGGTGGGCTCGCAACTGCCGTCATCTGTGCTCCTATCGAGAGAGTGTAATGACAGATATATCCTTGGAGAAGATTCCTCCGGCGCGTTGTCGTGTGACCACAGTCCTTCTCATTCGCGTCGTTGTTGGAGACCCAGCAACCTCGGCTTGGAGCGCAGGTACTGTGATGTACGACTTAGGTCTTGGACACTGCGATATACGAGTTCGATTTAGGCTTCTAGCTGCGATAGGAAGGCCGAAGATGAGGTTATTCGAGGGAGCTTCGTGTTGGTCAGCCAGGGGGCGCTATCGTGCGACGGCAACGACGAGGGGGTGGCAAACGTCGAGATGGAGTCGATAACGACTTTATGCACGCTTCGACGAAGTCAGTGCGAGGATTGAGCGGCGTCTTCTAGCACTGGAGTTGTCGCTGGCGGGTTGTTGTAGATGGATATTTATTTGTCTGATGTACTGGAGTAGTGTCGCTCCACTTGTTCACACTGGGGGGAGGAGGTTCGCCAAGACTGTTGGTAGGCGACCAAAGCTGTAGAACGAGTACCTGCACGGCAAGTACAGCAGAGAGACATACGTGTGATCAACTCTGTCATGTAATGTGACCCAGTTCTTGCAGCTTTTAGGTATATAATAAAAGGCTTCAACTCTACATTATATATATATATATATTATATATTCACATATTTAGGTATTTTACGTGAAAATAAAAGTTAAATGTGGTTTAGGGGTTTACTATCGTTAGTTGGAGCAACCACACACCAAAGTTTCTCGTAGTGGGCGCTTACGGCACGTGGAAAGGGCGTCAACTGGTTGAATGGTGTACCGTAGAGGTTAAAGTCTGGAACGCCGTACAAAAGGAAGCAGGAGTACAGACCATATGATGGCCCGAGCGTCTTGACGATTACAACGATAACCACAGACCACAGACCACAGACTTGTACGGAGTACCCAGTACCCTGTACTGAACAGTACAACTCCCGCTCACCCCACCAATATTTAACCCGTCGTTGACCAATGAATCAGGCTCCAGGATAATATATTTATGATACATACTCGGGTTTGACGGCCACGACAAGAATATTACACCAAACCAGCCTCGTGGCTCTTGTATCTTGTCTCTTCTATATAAATTGAACTTCCGACCAATACTTCGAAAGTGGACAAACGTCACCGCCCTCATCCCCTTCCCCTTCCTCTTCCTCTTCCTCTTTTCCTTCCCTCAACAACCCCGCCCCTCGCGCAAAAATGGGCCAAGATTCCTCCCACGAGCTGGTCGACGACGCCATGCCCTCCAAAACACTAAAAGACCGCACCATTGGCTCCGTGGCCGAGCACCTCAAGTCCGACAAGGTCAGGCGCGTGGTCGTCCTGACCGGCGCCGGCATCTCGACCAGCGCTGGGATCCCCGACTTCCGCTCGCCAGACACGGGGCTGTACTCGAACCTGGCGCGGCTGGACCTGCCCTACCCCGAGGCCGTCTTCGACATCTCCTTCTTCCGCCAGAACCCGGCGCCTTTCTACATGCTGGCGCAGGAGCTGTACCCGGGGAAATACAAACCGACGGTGTCGCATGCGTTTATTGCGCTGCTGGCGAAGAAGGGGCTGCTGCACATGCTGTTCACGCAGAATATAGATTGTCTGGAGCGTGCGGCGGGGGTTCCGCCTGAGAAGGTTATTGAGGCGCATGGCAGCTTTGCGTCGCAGCGGTGCATAGATTGCAAGACCGAGTACCCAGACGAGGCGATGAGGGAATTCGTCAAATCGGGAGACATCCCGTATTGCGAAGACGAAGCGTGCCGTGGGCTTGTTAAGCCGGATATCACATTTTTCGGGGAGGCTCTCCCTCAGAGATTCCACACGAACACCCATGTACCAGCACAGGCAGACCTAGTGATTATCATTGGAACGAGCCTCAGCGTTCACCCGTTCGCATCGCTGCCGGACATGGCGCTGGAAGGAATCCCAAGGGTCTTACTAAATATGGAGAGGGTAGGGTCCCTCGGGAGCAGGCCTGATGACGTCCTTCTGCTAGGAGACTGTGATGGTCAGGTCCGGAGGCTGGCAGATGAGTTGGGCTGGAGGGACGAGCTGGAGGCAGTTTATAAGCTGGTTGGCGGGCCTGAAGCATCGAAGGAGCCTGTGACGCCTGATACCAAGCACGAGGCACTGCAAGATGAGAGTGAGCGGTTGGCCGCAGAGGTTGCACATGCTCTGGAGTCTACGGCGCCCAGTGCCAAGCAAGAGGCGTTGGACGACGAGGTTGAGAAGTTGGCGAGCGAGGTTGATCACGCTCTGAAGATCTCGGATGGACATAAAAATTGGTTGGAGAAGCATCTGGCCAAGAAGGTAGTTGCAGGAGCACCTACCGACGCGGTGTCACCAACGGAGGATGAAAGGACACAAAGACAAGACATCCAGAAGACAGACGTAGAGCTGCAAGCCCAAGATTCAAGTAGTGACCAGGTCTCGGGAGCTGGTAAGACTGGCGACACAACCGTAATAAGTCCCACAGTGACGGAGTCAGACCTTCACACAGCGGATGTAAAATCGTCATTTCCGAAAGAAACCGATAGCAATGTCACCGCGTCGAGTATACCAGTGGAGGCTAAAGAGAATGGGGCGGCCCCATCATCAACAGAGCCTCATACAGACGATGCTCATCCCATACCGCCCGGCTCAGATTCCACTGCTTCTACATAATAAAGCCGTCTCTTTCTTGGCTGCTGGCTCATAGATAATTCCGGGCTCTTATAAGATACGTATGTAACAGCTACAGAAAGCGTTATTGCATAATAGCCTAACGTATAAGTATCCACGAGCTTTATATTATCCATGAATAGATAGAACAGTCCGTATGTCAACAAGTGTTTATAATAAAAGTCAGTGCGGCCATATACAAGATCATATACAAATACAGTGCAGTAAAATTGACCACCCAGCCCCAACATCTTCCTCCCCAGACAGCCTCTCCGAGATCCTATATCTCCCAATATATGCAATGCCCATAATTATTTAGTATACGTGGCCCAAGTGGTGTATCGCCCTAAAATCCAAGGCGCGAGCCCTGCAACAACCGCTTTCCGCCTCCAAATCCGTCGGCGAACAGCAGCGTCGTAGAAGAAGAAAGAAAATAATAAATATAAACCCGCACATATGCAGGAACGGCGCTCAACCTATCCACCAACGCCATATACGCCTCGCTGAACACCAACCATCGCGCGCGCCCCTCACATAACCACACACTTTGAGTCGTCCTTGCCGCCCACCCCCTTGACCGACAGAGCCACCCTTGCCGCCTCCGTGAACGCCTCGTTGACCCCGCGGTTCCGCATGGCCGAGCACTCGAGATACCTGAGAGCGCCGATGCGCCGCGCGACCTCGAGGCCCTGCTGGTACGTGATGCATTCCTTCTTCTCCCTCCTGACGGGCTCGCCATCGACGGGTGCGACGTCGCCCTCCTCGGCCGTGTCATCGTTCTCGCGCAGGTCGCACTTGAGCGCTACGAGGACGAGCTTGACGCCCGGGCAGTTCTCGGCGATCTCGCCTACCCATTTCGATTCGATGTTTTCGAGCGAGTCTTTGGATTCCACGGAGAAACAGAGCATGATCGCGTGGGTGTCGTCGTAGGAGAGGGAGCGGAGACGGTCGAATTCTTCTTGTCCGGCTGTGTCCCAGAGGGAGAGCTCGATGTGCACGTTGTCTACGAAGATGTCTGGAGAAGCGCTGGGTTAGTTGTGGGATAAGGAGGCTGTGCGTGGGTATCTTACCATGGACGTAGTTTTCAAAGACTGTGGGCTCGTAGACTGTCGGGAAGTATCTGTGGTGTTGCCGTTAACTCCTATTCGAGGGATTTGCACATGCAGATTTCTTACCCTCGCGTGAAGACATTTAGCAACGACGTCTTTCCACTTGCGCCGTCGCCCCTGGAACCCGATTAGTATTTCGCCGACGATCGCGTATTGGCTCAAATTGAAGCCGTGCAATGGATTCATGTCAACGTACAGTAGGACCAGCTTGCGCTGGGTCGTCTTACTTCCGCCGCAAAGCTGCATGATCAATTGAGGCTCTAAAGGGTCCGAGGTTGTCCGTGGCGAACACGATGAGAGGATTCGAGTATGGCCCTTTGAAGATTAAAGGGTTTATAGTATGTGCTGACAGTTGACGAGACGATGCGTCTTGGAGTTTTGAGTAGATTCAAGCGTGGAGGAGATGGTCGCATAGAGATTACTGTCCCATTGAAGGCATATGGTTACGTAGTATACTTTTAGTCGCAAGGTTGTACTTCATACTTTGGTACGGGGCAGATACAATTCGTTACGCGAGAACGTGGAGATGAGTGAGTGACAGGAGAGTCGGGGCCAGTTCAGCCGGGAATGACAGCCGCCGCCCAGCGACTAGAGTGAGATCCACAGCACAACCACGGACAACACGGACAACACGGACAACTGGGACAACAAAGGACAAGGTCATGGACAACACAGACAACACAACCAGGGTGTACACGACAGCAATCTAAGATTCTCATTTCGTGGCATCAACAGCAAATAGTGGGATGGTAGGAGATGTAAGGCTTTTCCAGAGGAAGGGAGTGAATCTGCCTGCCTACTTATGCGATATGTCTGGTTCTGAACTACTGGTTCTGAATTACTTGGCTCTGAACTACTTGGTTCTGAACTACTGGTGCTAAATCAGCATCCACAGCGACTCGATATCGCTCTCCACATCTGTGCCGTACCTGCAGAAGGGCTATTCCTTCTCTCGGCAGTTGAATCGGTTAGAGATTCACGGTCCAGCGGGATAGACCTAGAGGGGTAAATATATATTGGAAGTGGCGAGCACGAGCTGGTTGCAAACCAGCGTCATCGTCAGTTACTCAAACATAGCACTACTGTACTGTAGACGCACCGCATGGGTGCACACGTGGCCGATGATCTAGGCATGATATTGTTCCTTGTCCAGATGATTTAATTCTGGACGTGCTTTGCCAGAGCCTGTATAAAGTGGGCTCTCAAAGACAGGTGATCTGTCGTTCGTAATAAGTTATTTTGTGTGTATATATAACGCATTGCCAGGCCGTACCAAGACTGACCGTTCATAGATTCCTTCCAAAAATACAATAGAACAAGGCCAGCAGTTCCACGCCTCCCAATGTCCCTCTTTAATCGTCCCGTTGAAGGCCCTGTCGCGCTCTCCCAATACGATCGGCAAGTCCCATGCTACCCACTTTCTGATGCATCCCATTCACGAAATCAGCCCTGTCGCTATATTTGGACGACTTCGCTCTGGATATCTCGTCCGCATCGCGATCAATTTTCTCCTGCTCTGCAAGCGCGGCAAGCCGCTTCTCGCGGTCCTGGTCCAACGCCGACGCGTCTTCCTGCATAGCTGCGAGTTTCCGTTGCCTTTCCGCCTCTCGATCCTCTGTATTCTGGCTGGGTGCAGCATTTCGTGATCGATCATCACCCCGAAATGAGGGCCTTTCGGATTGCCCGGCGTTGTATCCCGCCCTTGGCCTATCTCCATTTCTTGCCGTTGCATTCCCATCGGGCCGCGAATCTCTATCTCTGTAGGTATCCCGCCGAGATTGTTGGCCAGGGTACCCCTTTGGCCCCGACCGTTCACGAGAGTAAGATCTCCGACGCGGAGACACGGATAATCTGCGAGAGGGGTGCGAAGACGAAGGAAGGTGGTCTCGAGCAGGCACGTCGCGTGCGACGGGTGGTGTTGGTGACCGTGAATGCCGTCTTCTTCGAGGGGATGGTGATCGCGAATAGCGCCCTCTTCGAGGCGATGGGGATCTTTGGTGCCGCCTTCGAGGCGACTCGTCCCTTGAATCACGCTTCCCTCCACCTCTAGTATTCTCGCGATCAGGGGAACGGGACCTAGAATCCGGCGTCCTCGATCGAGATCGCCTCCTGCTGTGACGATGCCTACTACTCCTTCCGTCTCTCTCAGAATCATCCACTCTTCTTCGTTTATGTCTCCTATCATCTGATGCGTCGTCGTGGTGGCGTCTGTGATGGTGTCTATGCTTCCTCTCTTTCGGGTTATCCTTCCCCTCGGGCTCCCCACCAATGACCGCGAGTAGTTGCTTCCGCTTGATAGGGTCGTTCATCATTGCTTCGTATGCAGCTTGTTCTTGCTTCTTGATCGCCAACATAGGATCCTCCCTTACTTTCGCCGCCGTGTCCTTCAGAGTATTCGCCTTCTGTAGGGCCATAAAGCTGTCCTCTGAAGCCTGCTTCTCTAGCTTCTTGTGGTCGTTGCCCTTAATCAAGGTATCTATGCGCCTTTTTCCAAGAAGGTATCCCTCCATCTCCTCTGTAGTACCCGTCTGCCCGTTCGATGGCCCCTGGTACATAAAATCAACTCTGTCGATACGCTTTCGCCCCCCTGCTGCTTCGAGTTTTTGCTGAATCTCCTCCTTGGCTCGCTCCTCCTTCAATTCCTTGACTCGAAGTTCGGTCTTCTTGCGTTCGTCCAGCGCCTTCTTTTCTTCCTCCCACACCTTTTTCTGATTGCTCATGAGCACTGGGTGCCATGACTTCTTTAAATTGAGGTCGCCACCCATCTTCGCGGTGTTGTCAGATTAGCACCACGTAGGTATTATACAGAAATAATAATCCTCCGAAGCTGATCCTCCGAGGCTGCTGGTAGTCGCTGGAATAGGGTATGTCAACTACTTGGTGTTGTTGATGGAGGACAGAGGCAACAAGTTGCGATCGATAAACCGGAAGGCTGAGACCGCTCCACAAATATCGCGAGGCGGAAACTTTGGGGTCACGCACTAGTATGTTTTCGGCGATAACCAATCGATAGCGACCAACCTGTGAGGTAGCCTTACGACCTCTCTGTCAGAAACAACCAAACAACCCACTCGACACCACGCAAAACTTCAAGTTCAAATCTGCACCGAAGCTGTACTCATTGAAGCTTTATACTACAGAGAAACACTTTTTGCCCCCACATTCAAAATGTCTGACGATGGCGACGACTTCATGCAAGATTCAGATGCGGAGGAGTAAGTTGTGGAAGCCTGCCCCTCCGCAAGCTCCGGAATCACTAACGTTCTTAGATATGACTTCGAATACGAAGATGATGGAGAAGAAGAGGATGGAGATGTTGATATCGAAAATAAATATTATAATGCGAAGCAGATGAAATCCGAATATCCAGCAGAAGCGATCGAAGAGTTTCTTGAGGTGCCCAAGCTGGAGCAAGACAAGGGCGAGTGGGGTTTTAAAGGACTCAAGCAAGCTATCAAGCTTGAATTCAAGACTGGGAAATTTGACGAGGTATGTTTACTATTTATTGGGTTGTGTAGTGCTACGGAGCTGTACTGACTTTTACGAAGGCTGTCGAGCACTACAAGGAGCTCCTGACATACGTCAAGTCCGCCGTGACGAGAAATTACTCCGAGAAATCGATAAATAACATGCTCGACTATATTGAGAAGGGATCCGATGACCCTCGAGCTCGGAAATGTATGGAGGACTTCTACTCTCAGACGCTGGAATCATTCCAGAGCACCAACAATGAAAGGCTGTGGCTCAAGACAAATATCAAGCTTGCAAAGCTATTCCTCGACCGAAAAGATTATACATCTCTCATGAGGAAGGTGCGGGAGCTCCACAGGACTTGTGAGAGGGAGGATGGGACGGACGACCCAAATAAAGGCACATACTCGCTGGAGGTCTACGCGATGGAGATCCAGATGTATGCGGACACCAAAAATAATAAGCAGCTGAAGCGCCTGTACGAGAGAGCGCTCAAGGTGCGATCGGCTGTGCCGCATCCCAAGATCATGGGTATTATCCGAGAATGCGGCGGTAAGATGCACATGAGCGAGGAGAACTGGAAGGACGCGCAGAGCGACTTCTTTGAATCGTTCCGAAACTACGACGAGGCTGGATCGCTCCAGAGGATCCAGGTTTTGAAGTATCTCGTCCTCACGACCATGCTGATGAAGTCGGACATCAACCCATTCGAATCGCAGGAGACAAAGCCGTACAAGGGCGATGCGAGAATTGCTGCGATGACCGATTTGGTTGACGCATATCAGAGGGATGACATTCAGAAATATGAGTCGGTCCTGCACAACAATAGAGACCTGCTTGCCGATCCGTTTATCGCAGAAAACATAGACGAGGTCACACGCAACATGCGGACCAAGGCAGTCCTGAAGTTGATTGCGCCATATACACGCTTCAGGCTGTCGTTCATCTCCAAGCAGCTAAAGATATCGATACCGGAAGTACAGGATATCCTTGGCTTCCTGATAGTCGATAAGAAAGTCAGAGGGCGTATTAATCAGCACGAAGGGACCATGGAAATGGATAACACGGAAGACGAAGAGCGCCTCCAAGCGATGCAGAAATGGAGCTCGGCAGTTACATCCCTCTACCAGACGGTGTTCAGAGATGGCGACGGGTTCAAAGCACCGCCCACCAGCGACATGGGCCTAGCGGACGATCAATCCGAAATGGTCCCATCCGTGCTGGGAAGGGTCTCAGGGAGAAACACGGGCCAGAAGAGGGGCCCATTCCTAGGGCGAGGGGGGAAGGGAGGCGTCTTTGCATGATTTCATCTGGGGGGAGGGACCACCCACCCCGGCAGAAACCGGGATCGGCATTGGCGGTTTCCCCGTGGGAGACTTCACGATAGGGGAGTTCTGGACCTGGCCCTGAGCCAGCGAGCTGAGGACCTGATGACTGGCAGCGCATTAGCTTGGAGTTCGGTTGCGTATGTTGCATTTTTAGCAGACGCAGGTAGTAAGAAATGTCTCATGAGAAAAACATGTGCCAAGGCTTGTTAATCGTACGTTCATGCTATGAATGTGTTGTAATTATTCAAGGGTGCTGCTGTTGCTGTCGACAAAGAATGATTGAGGAGCGGCAGCCCCGTATACAGGCAGATCTAGCTCGTTTCCCCCTTCCCCGCTGCCGAGTAATGTGGGGTTTATCGTGGGTCGTGGTGCGCATCCTGAATTAGTGGCGTTTACTATAGTAGGTGGCGGATGATGCCGTAGCAAACGGACGGAGCTTTGACTGGTAAAAGGAGAAGGCTTGCAGCTGGCTGTCAATTGTGATAGAACATGGAGCTTCCCTGCTGCTCCAAATTTGCTGGGAACTAAGTAAGCAATACTTTACGTGCTGTGAACTAAGCTATGGACCATGGGTTTTCTGTAGTACATGGTATTGTTAAAAGTAATGCGACGACCTACCATGGCCTTCTCTACTTCAAATCCACTGATAACGCTATCAACTAACTATTACTGCTTACTGTGTACATACATCAGTATTAGTTATGAGTAGCGTGCTACGCGTGGTCTAGTTTCTGACCATAGCTCCGCGCAGGGGGAGCAACTAGTGCTCGGATGCATCCGCTATTCCCATAGCTTTATGGGCCGGTCAGTTTTCAGAGTGAGCAAGGCAAGGGCCAAAAAAAAAAATTGAACGTGTGACGGTGTCTGGGGTTGAGGGACTTTAGCAGCCTTCTCAGTGGGCAACCTGGAATGAGTGCATTGGGATACGGATATTTGTATACCCTCTCGGCCAACGAGGGATGAAAGTACACGGTGTTTGCAGGGCCAGTTTACCCTTAGCGGGGCATTTTACGAATAACAAAGTCAAGGATCCAAGGATCCGCAGCGAGCGCACAGTCCCCACCCCAAGTTGCCATGGATGGTCCGCGATTGACGGGGTAGATCTCGAACAGCGCGGCCTCGGTAGCCCGATTTCCCTTGCAACTTCGTTCGGGGCCAGCTGGGCCTCAACAAATCGCCGTGCCGTCCGGTCATGATGCTGGTCAAGTCGGTGTACGGGCACACTTTGGACGCAGCCTAGGCGGGACAAGGCGGGAGCCTACTGCGGACCATGAACTTGGTCTCTCCCTACTATGTACTAAGTATGTATGTGCCCCATCGCTAGCCAATGCCATGAGCTGATGGGAGCGGGCGTTGAAGATCAAATCCCCAATTGAGAGCGAAGCCGATGATTTGCTACAACTGACACGAGGCAGGGAGGCTTCAATGCAGGGAGCCCGGGTATAGCAGTCAGCTATTGGCGACTACTTGCGCCGCGCGATCATGCCCTGCCCTGTCTAGAGCCCTGTCGCAGAAGACTTTTCAAGGAAGAGTGGCCGCCAGACGCGGATTGGACGCCTGGAGCTGATCGGTGGGTGGGTGTCATCGAGAGCTTTCTGTCGGGGAGGCATCCAGCCGTGTGAGGCGGGGTGATATGTGATAGCCCTGTGGGTGGCTCGGCGTCGTCGAGCCGTTTAGTCTTGCCCTAACAGAACTGCGGTACTGATCTCCTTGAATTGGGGGCACAAAAGCGTAGCTCCTAGGGAGAGGGTGTAGCGTGAACAGTTGGTTTTTTTGTGATTGCCGTGCAAGCGTCGGTTTGGCAATGCGCTTCACAGCAGTGGTGCTGCCATTCTGCCATTGCTCCATGCGACCACCCCCCTCGATTATGTACACCCATGTAGGCAAAGTTCAAGCTGTCCAAGGGTACCTGTCTTGCTTGTCCATGCAGCAGCTTCCCGCCCTCCCTTTGCGGGCGCATCTCGACAGTTCATTATATGCGAGCATCCGAAGCCGAGTAAGACAGGAAAAGGGAGAAGCACGAACACCTACCATTATCAGGTCTGGCCGCGACTGAGAGAAGCCGGGCCGGAGGCGGATTGGTCAGAAGGCTGTGGTATGTACATTTTGTGTTCCGGTGGTGTTGCATGAAGTGGGGTAGTAGGGCGCCTTCGTCCAGGGAGAATCCCACCATGGCAAGCAAGATCCCAGACTAAACAGGGCCTTCAGTCAGACACGTCTCAAGAGGAAAAACAAGTACCAACTTACATGGCGTTTTCCACCACAACGGGATGAATAGTATTTCCAAGCCAAGTGGAGGCCATGGAGGCCATGGAGGCCGAAGTGGAGTAGTAGCCGCGCGGTACGGGACAGGACTGTTGGAGCATTGTCTCAGCAACAAAAGCGTTGGTTGGAAGCTGACTTTTGTTGGTTTATAAAGTGGATGATGGTTGAGCAAGGTTGGAGAGATGGAGAGGGTATGAGTGGAGGGGTGGTGGAGGGGTGGTGGAGGAGCTGGAAGAGAAGCTGGAGGAGGAGGTGGAGGAGGTGGAGGAGGTGGAGGAGGAGCAAGGTAGATCGTACAAGGGCCCATGATGTTCCCAAATCTGTTTTTGTATTGTATTGTATTGTGTTGTATGGTGTTGTATGGTGTTGTGACTGTACTATACTGTATAGTACTGTATAGTTCTGTATATACCCTGCAACGGAGACCTCACCAAGCTGAGACGAGACAGTGTGCCCTTCCCTTCTCCGCGCGCCCTTCTTTTCCCCTCACTCACTCTCCTGTCCCTGTCGTTATCCCCTATCCCCATCCTGATCTTCATTCCCCATTCCCCTTCCCCATCGCCATCGCCATAATCACCATCATCATCACCATCAATTTTCAGCTAGTTTAGTTACTTGGTAGATTGGAATATGTGGATTATACTCGTACGAGTATGTGTGTCAACGTATGATTAAGAGGTTAATATGTGTACCAAATACGGTATTTACAGTGTAAAAAAAGATAGTATCTGAAAAGTACTGTATTCCTTGTTATATGCAGTATATATATATGCAGTATAGTATATATATACGCTGTACTATACATACGTACTGTACTCTACTGTACATACCCATATCCATACCCATACCCATACCCATACCTATCAAAATATCTCAAACCTCCCCATAAAGTCCTGGCCCAACACTCTTCTCTCTCTCTCTCTCTCTCGCCCTCTCTCCCTTGACCTGACTGACTCCGCCCCCATCAAATCATCCCCCATCATTCCATACCCGCCCAGCCTTTCTACTTCTCTTCCTCCCTCAATATATATTTATACTCACGTGCAGAAATTGTCGGTTTCAGCATGCCCGCGGTCGCATAACTTACCAAAGCTCGCAGCTGTTGCCAGGATACTTCGACCAGGATACATCGGTCAGGATACATCGGTCCCTCTCCTCTCCAAAACACTTTCGAGCTCCTTCCTTCTGTTCTTGCGACCGAACGTTGGCTTTTGCGCGGGTGAAAAGGATCTCGACGGCAGCACGCATGAGGGGTGGAGACGACAGGACGCTGAGCTACTTCAACAACCCCGTCCCTCAGCCACGACGAAACGATTATTCTATTGCGCTGCAACTCGCCCACTTTGCTCCTCCCTCTTGACAATCCTCTCTGACTAGACCTGGCCCGAAGGCTTTCGTTCGCAATATCTCCACGACCTCCCAACAAAATCCTCGTAGCTGTCACCCAGCAACAGCTATACCCAAGGTGCAACCGAGGTGAAAGTGGACGTGTCAATTGATCATCGCTGACTGCAGTGTCTTCGTCATCAAGCCTCTGCAATTAATGCGTTATTGACACTCGTTGCCAGCCTTCAAAAGTCACTCGTTGCCATCCAGATTGCCTCCTCCCACTTTTACTCCTGCGCCATCTCGACAAAGCGTTGATAAAGAGGGGCCTGCTGGAACTTATACCATTGAACGATATATCCATATATCGCATTCATATCTCGTCTTGGACAGTGGATAAATGCTACAGCGCTGGACCCCATATCACAAAATTAAAAAGTAACGAACACTTCGAAAGTCGAGCGACCTGTTACCTGGTTTCTCCCCCCGGTCGCTTATCTGCCAGTGGTCAGTGTTCGCGTTAAACGCACAGTATCGTCCGGTCCGTTCGTGCCTGCTCTAGAATAAAGGAACAGACTTTCCAGTCTTTAGCGGGGAGATGTTTCAACCGCAAGCGACCCCGTTCTCGTCCTTTGCGTACACTTCGACAATACCAAACAATAACCCACATGGTGACTACAACTTCCAGGCTGCGACCTCCAACATTGGGTTAAATAGCGGAGGGCCGATCACCTTTGACGAGCCGATCTTCAATACCGTTGGCTCATTCGGCAATTTGAACCAGCATATTCCTCTACCTCAGCGGTACAACAACACCATGAGTACCCCGCCCGTTGCCGACGACTTGGACGCCCAAGAGGCGCTCGCAAGAGAATACCAGCCAGACTTAAAGGTAGGACCTTGTTCCTGCACAGTGACGCGCGGCCAAAAAACTTACCATGTTACAGGGACCATTCGTTGGACCCAAGAAGAGCAGCCATGCTATCACAGAGGAATATGCAAAGGCTGACCCAGTCTATGTTGCCAAAACTGCAGTACGTTGGCTTTGCCTGCACATTTAATCATTGCTGACTGGCTTCCCCAAAGAAATTGCCACAGACTTACAGCCACTACCGACCTGTACTTGGTGATGGAAACTGTGGATGGAGAGGTATGTATTCTTATTCATATATTCACGTGCACATTTCCTTCCAGACTCAGCTAAAGATATATTTGCCTTCATCATATCAACATATGATAGAGCAAGGTACTGACTGGTATAGCTATTGGCTTTTCGTACTTTGAGACGCTACAGAAGCTCGGGAACAAAGACCAGCTTGAGGAAGAGATCGCACGTATGATGTCACTAACAAGCTTCATTGAAAGATGGTGTGGCTACCAAGAATGGCTCTTTGAGGACATGAGAGAGGAAGTGCTCAACCTTTTGAGAGACCTTGCTGCAACTGTGCATATGGGGCCAACGGCCGATGCCGACTCTTTAATCCTACGATTTAACGACGAGGAGATATCTAATGCCATTATCTACTACTTCAGACTGCTTGCCAGCGCATGGCTGAAGGCCAACGCTGTCACCTACAGAGATTTTATCCCAGATGGACTTGGTGTCGACAACTACAGCAAAAACACGATAGAGCCTGCTAGAACCGAGATCGAACACTTGGGCATGACCCTTTTGATCGATGTCCTGATGAAGCCGGTGGGTATCGCCGTTGAGATTGTGTACCTGGACCGGAGCGAGGGTACCGACGTTAATAGCCATATGATACAGGCCGAGGATGAAAGTGGTACCCCGATCCACGCTGGGGCTCCCATTGTCCACCTGTTGTATCGTCCTGGCCACTATGATATCTTGTATAAAGAGAGGTCACATGCTCTTTCCTTGAGGCAGCAACAGATCATCGACGGGGCATCGTCTTCCGCCAATATCCAGGTTAATCGTGCTGGTGTCCTCAACCGTCTCCAGGACCCGTCTCCACTTACAAATTTTAATGCCTTTGACCTGTCGGGTATTGCGGGCATACCTGGTCTCTCAATGGCGCCTCTCGGTAACCATGGGTTTCCCCCGACATATAGCCCTCTTGGTGAATGCAAGCCTGTATTGTCGCCTTCATATCCACTTGATACGTCGGCGTCAACGCCAACCATGCAATCAGTCTCGCCAATTTCGGCAGTGCCTTCCCAGGCCTCCAGCACGCCGATATTTCCGCCTGCAGCATTGCCAATTCATGGCGGGCCAGCACAGTCGCAGCTTACTCGCGCTGTCCCGCCACCCACACCAACAGAGGCACCGCCACCAAACCCAGGCAGCCAGTTCCGGCATTCCAAGTATGAGTATGAGAGCGACTGGAACGACCCATCGCCGCAACAATCGTCGTTTCAGACAAACACATTTAAAAACAGTCACTACAATACTGCACACTACAACAACCCCAATTTTCAGCCTGAAGAGTGGTGTCCAGATGACGAGGATAGACCTCAAGTGCCCAGGAGAGACTCGGCGCGGCATAAATCGGCGTAGGCCATGAGAAGGGCTAGGATTGCAGACTCGCAAGTCTCATAACAAAAGTTGCTGGCATGCCCTGGCAACAAGAACTGGGGGGAAAAGGAAACAAGCTGTGCTGAAATATGGTCTATCGGATGTGAGACAGGAAATGAGTTTGGCACATGGGCCTTAATCCGAGATAGCATCTCTAGATGTATCTCTACGGCTACGCCGAGTCAACAAAGCTGGCGGGAGCGTTTGATTGATTAATGACGGGGCATAACTTTGGAGATTCCAACGGTAATAAATGTTGGTTCTGATTTGGCGTTTTTGGGAGCGAGCCAAACCAAGGCAACAATGGATGTCTTGATGACAGTGTTCGCTTTTTTAGGATATACTTGGTTGGAACGTGGCGTTAATGAGGAAACGGTGTTTCCGACAGCAAACGGTAGTTGATAATACGTTGACTTGTTGAGCTACGAATTTACGAATTCCGGGGTATGTGCTACAGATGTAATCGCCGTGAGATGAGATGGCCGTGCTGCCACACTAAAAGTGTCTCGGCCCTCGCGGATGTTGATTTTAAGTTGCTCGTCGTAAGTGATAGCCACTCGTCACGCTACATCTCTGCCTAGAACGCAACCCCATTCCCGTCCAAACTCTCCAAACTCGGCACCCCCAACTGCTCTAGTAACTCCCCCTCCTCTATAGCGCGTACCTCGGCGCCAACCTCGCCACCAAACCCATCTACCCAGACACTCGCAACCTCGCCGAGCGTCTTCCCCATGACGCCCTCCTCAGCAAGACTCGTCACGCCCTTGCCCTCAATGCCACACGCCACAATGCGATCAAACCACCTCAAATCCGTGCTCACGTTCAGTCCAACGCCATAACTCGTCACGTTCCTCCTCAAGTGCACTCCCAGCGCCGCAATCTTCTTCTCCCCTCCCACCTCCACCTCTCCATCAGCACCGCGTTTATTCCTGGGGTTAACCCACACCCCTGGATCCGCGGTGCGGAAACCCTCGATGTTGTAGTGCGAGAGGGTGCGGATCGTGGCGCTCTCGAGGAGGGAGACGTAGCATCGGGGACTTATCGGTTTGTTGAAGCTGGGAGGGTGGTTGAGGGAGATGGTGGGGTAGATGACGAGTTGGCCGGGGCCGTGGAAGGTGATTAGCCCGCCTCTTGAGGCGGGGGTGAAGTCTGCGGTCTGGGTGGAAGAGTCGAGGGGCGCGCGGAGGGTGGAGATGAGGGAGGGGGGATAGGAGGAGG
>JPJV01000095.1:0-25477 GCA_000750745.1 Pseudogymnoascus sp. VKM F-4281 (FW-2241)
TTTTTTTTTTTTTTTTTTTTGCATTTTTAAAAAATATATTGGCTCGCTCCCCTGCACCACTAATGAACACCGGCCCATCAAATAATAACCCTTTCCAGCTTTCCCTGATGCGCATATAGGAGGCCTAAGTTGTTGACTGTGTCGAGTGTTGATGTGTGCGCTGCTCCGAGGGCCTTCTCGTACCCTTTGAGCGCCCGCTGGTACATCTCCTCCGCCTCGGCCAGCTTTCCCTGATCCTTATAGAGGGCGCCTAAGTTGTTGGCTGTGCGGAGTGTTGATGTGTGCTCATGTCCGAGTGCCTTCTTGTATCCTTTGAGCGCCCGCTGGTACACCTCCTCCGCCTCGGCCAGCTTTCCCTGATTTGCGTAGAGGAGGCCTAAGTTGTTGACTGTGTCGAGTGTTAATGTGTGCTCAGCTCCGAGTGTCTTCTCTTTTCCTTTAAGCGCCCGCTGGTACATCTCCTCCGCCTCAGCCGGCTTTCCCTGGTTTGAGCATAGGTTTCCTAGCATGTGAAAACTATCTAGATATGCAACCGTATCCACATGATCTTTTACATCGGTGACATAGCTCCAGTGTTGTAGTAATTGGATAACATGCGGTAGAAGCCGGCGCTGTACGGTTGCAGAATCTCTTGCATTTTGTTCTGGAACTGCAAGGCCGATAGTAGTTATTGCTGTCTGTAAAAGGCCTTCATCTTTCCTTATGTCGATAGATGCTTGGATCCAATCATGGACCACTGCGTGCATTGAATATGTCTCGCTGTTGTCATTCCGTTCAATAAGTGAGTAACCCAAAAGAGTGTCGACGGTTGCCAAAAAGCTGATCTCAGTAGCCATGACCTGTTGGAGCCAGCCCGGAGCAGCGTTCTTCCATCTCGGCCATAGTAACAGCTGAAACCAGAGCTCTTGATTGTCAATGTAGCCCCACAATCGCAACAGTTTTGCGGCTCCTTCATCTCTAATCTTTATCTCATCAAACGACATTTGCCATGTCGTTATAATTGTCCGTTCACGATAATCGTTCCGCTTCTTCATTTGCCCGTGAAGCTCTGCCCATGATTTGTTGTACAGTTCGAGATACTTTACAATTGTCGTCTTGGAGATATAAGAGCCTGCGAAAACTAAAGCAAGAGGAAGACGACCTAATCGTTCGACAAGTGCAAGTGCATCTAAAAGATATTAGCTCTAGAACCAAAGTTACTGTAGAAAGATTCTCATCTTCTCTTTCGCAAATAACGCAGGGTGAGAGGCGAACCTGGATCCCATTCTTCAAAAGCTGCCCGACTGTCACCGCGCCTCAAACTACGTCCTACGTGTTTCTCAAGGATCAAAAGGCTATCTAGAACATTAAGATTCCGCAAAGGAACAGCGCTTCCGAGGGACACAAGGCGTGGAAGGCGAGTAGTAATGATGATAGATCCGGTATCACTTCTTGGGAAGTATTGTGTGATGTCATAAGATGAAACCTCGGTATGCTGGTGAGACGCTTCTTCTTCAAAGGACGTCTTGTCGATATTATCAAAGACTAAAAGCCACTGCGTATTATTGTGGATAGCAAACCATTTTAGGACTTCTTGCGCTGCCTTCCTAGTTTCCTCCAGCCCCTTCATCCTCCGAGTGTCCATGTCTGGTATCTGGTCCTTCGGGAGACGTGGCACTATTAGTAGTAGACTCTGAATCAAGGACTCCTCTGTCTTTCCATCCAACCAGAAGAATGATGTATATGAAGCCTTGTGTAATCTAGCGTATTCAATCCCCAGCTGAGTTTTTCCCATTCCCCCTAATCCGTGAATTACGCAGATCTTACGGCGGTCCGACACTCCGCTAGGCATCAACTGCTCTTTTATCAAGTTTAGGTCTGATATACGTCCAATAAAGGCACTTGTCTTTGGTACACCGGTTAGGTCAAATGCAACATTGAAGTTTCGCTTCAGATTCCCAATGCGGGCTACAGCACAGTCAGCTTTCAAGGCCGTCTAGAAACACTAACATTACCTCTCAGTATAGAAATAGCTATACTACACAAAGAACTCTGACATTGAACCTCATAAATTGATGCAGCGACAGCCGCTTGATATATGCAGATTGACCCAAAGTCACTTACCAGCTTCCACGCTTCCCTCTGTCAACCAGTTTTTCTGCACTTTTGTAGGTGCCTTCTCCACCATCAGCTTAAGATGGCCGGCTACCCTCTTGAACTCGTTACTTTGCGACGCGAACTTAACCATGTTAATATGGTGATCCATGATAGCAATTGGCTCGGCATCAACATGTCCTGGGATAACAGCAGAGGACTTTGGAACGACGATCTCTGCCTTACCGAAAGCTAGAGGCGTGGCTTTGGTCTCGAAAGCGAACTTCGTCTCGAATTCACCGCTGATAGAGTTGTACTGACCAAGTTGCTGCTGCAGAATTTCGGAGTCTCTTTCGAGGATGTTCAGAAGTCTATCGTTCGTCTTGACAAAGATCGAGGCCACATTGACGAGCCTCTTGCCCCACGCTACACCCTCGCTTCCTTGGTGAGGAGTACCCATGAACATGATGCCATATGTAGATGTCTTAATGGATTTGTGATGGTACAGATGATGGGATCGTGCAGAGTCGGAGTGAATGAGAGCCTGCTCTTCTTGTAAGACTTTCTAACTTAATCAAGAAAGACGTACATACGCTCTTTAGAACTATCCCTCCGAGACTGTGGGCAACGAAAATGATGGGCCGTCTATCTGTCTGCCATAGTCAGCAGTCTTAACCTACAGAGTCGATAAATCATAAATGAATTGCCAACCTTGTCCGTTCTTCTATGCAGGCTTAGATCTGACACAAGATTCTGTGCAAGATCGTAGAGATACATCGCCGACAATTCCTTCGTGCTGTGTGTATTGGCATCGTAGCCCCAGCTCATTATTCTGGCATTCGGTATGTTGGCCGACAGCATGTTCGCATCTCGCAGCCAATTCACGTTATTCTTTGCCGTCCAGGTCTTCTCTCGGTGGCCGTTGAGGCCATGTATTGCGACGATACTAGAGCCAAAAACGACAATTAGCTGCAGTCAATGAATAAAGAACCGCCAGCGAGATATACTCCACTATCGGGTCTACCCCCTCGACCCATACGTCCAAACCAAATGGTATGTCATCAGGAGCCTCATCGGCTACAACATCAGTGTCTTCTGTCGTCGCAGCTTCACCGGCCTTTGTATTATCAGTCTTCCTTCCAAAAATCTCGCGCAGACGTCCCATAATTGAGAAATAGAGAGACGAGGATCATGTGATTCGATGCAAATGCGATGCGACGGGAAAAGCTGCACAGAAATCGAGTCAGATGGGCAATGTTTTAGGGAGTAGATGGTTGATGGTAGTAGGAAACAGGGCTAACCGCCAGTGCATTCGGCCCCAGGGCCGTGCCGCGCGGGGCCTTGGGTCCAGCTTCTCCACACCCACGCAAGCACCGAATTAGATTGGCAAGCATTTGGGTACGGGCCGAAGTCGACTTTAGAATCACGTGGAGATGGTCCACGAGATTAGACTTCGGGACCCAATATATATGTATCTTGAACAGCTGGTCCTCGTGACATTGTTCGTTCCAAACCCTCCGTAACCTTTGCCTTATGCCTTCATTCTGCATGTATGTTGTAGGTGTAAATACTGGGACATCCTTCTAGAGGAATACACTTAATGCAGCTCCTCCGTGTTGAATGAACATAATTTCACGTGATACGCAAACGAAGGGTGAGGACAAAACAATCCGGACACTTTGCGCCTCAGAACTCAGGTAAAGTGTCCGGATTGTTTTGTCACCACCCTTCGAAACCGAAGAACCGATGAAGAAGCCTTCGAGTGTCTATATTTAGCATTCATTGGGAACCTGCCTGCGAAACAAGGTTTGGACACGGCAAATCTGCCACGCCACGAAGGGGACGGTAAGTCTATTGTATAAAAAGACAAAAAACATACAACAGTGGGTATTCGCTGGTGGTCACCCACCCAACTACTAATCCACCGATCTCAAGGTTATGTATGGCAGAGCGGACGGGATGCCCAGTTCTCTTGAGTCTATGGTCGTATGTGATAGCAACTTGCGTATTGCGAGATATACAGTGAAAACTGTAATCTAGAACTGGCAAAAATCACAGAAGGCTGCCAATATTCTTAGCGGTCACCCTTCTTTCGTCTTTCTCCCCTTTAATCACAGTATTGAGTGCTATTTAACATTCTAACATTAAGATAGCTAATGTCACCACATAATGCAATTATTCTGACCAATTGTAGACTGTAGCTGAAGAAACGCCGCGCATATATAGCTCCGCAGCTGGTCAAATTCGTGCAAAAGCAAGGGTGTGGTGTTTGTTGCAAGCCACGTTGGACCCCCGCCAGCGCCAAGTGACCCTCTGCCTAAAATCGCCCCAATAGTGCGAATATTGTGTGGAGCACCAACAACTCCAAGCCTGCCACACGAGGTTCATGAAATAACAATGGCACGATCAAAATAAATATAGCTAAATTCCAATGCGCACAAGTCCATGTGAATGCACATATATCGTAGGCAGGCTGCTACTGCCTTGAATCCAAGTGGGCCGTCTAGGCGCCAGGTCCTCCCGACAATCCGTCGAGGCGGGAGAATTGGCTTACCTACCCCGCCATGTATTATGGTAAAGAGGTATAAAGATACGCCGCTGTGGCTTCCCAATTGCTTTTATTTCCAGACTATGCTCCATCGTTCTTCTCTCTCAATCCTCACATAAAAAGCTCGTCGCAAGCTTCCCGTTTGCGGACGATTCGTACAAAAAATGACGCACGAATACCCAGGTATCAATGTTGACTTGCGCCATTATCCTACTGGGCTGGCTGCAAAGTCGTACCCCATTGGCGCCCATGGCAACTGCGCGGGCGCCGAGTCGGAGCTTTTGCCTGTCCGCGAAGTATTCATGATGGTATTGATGGACCGGTTGTCTGACAAGCCTGACTGGGACAAGAAGGTATTCGATGAGGAAATAGTCGCCAAGTGGCGGAAGGAGGCATTGGAGCAGCCGGAGGATAAGCTATATGCACAGCTGGTTGAGAGTAAATCGGGTGGAGTCAAAGTTCCCATGCCACGCGCACGCATGATGTCGGAAACTGCCTTTGACTATGTATGTGGTTTATTAATTTGGGAATTCAAGTTATTAACATCCAATTTAGTGCATCAAGGAGTTGAGGGCGAAAGCTGCTCACTTCCAACGGACGGGTCTCATCCCTACCCTCGATTCGGCGGGCAACACCATTGTCAAGTCTGACACCGTCGTGACCTCGGAGTTGCAGAAGGAACTCCGCGATGCATTCGACCAGCTACGGGCTGATCAGGCATTTGATGTCGACTGGCATCCAGGCAGTGATGAGAAGGTCCAAGACCTGGTTCACCCTTCCATGTATCCCCTTGTCTATGGTATGATACCCAATAGCCCGTTAGATATATTCTAAAGCTAACGTGGACACCAAGGAACGTCAACCTTCTTCCAGGAAGAAGTTGTCGGCGTATCCGACGCCATTGAAGCGTGGGCTGGAAAGGGCGAGATAGCTCGACCTGCACGCCAAAGCGGAGTCCCTGATCCTAGCCGGTCGTATAATATAGGTGGCGATGGCGTTCCTATGGAATACTGGTCTGATAAGTATCAATGGCTGCCTGCGAACTTGGCTTTCCAGGAAGACGGGACTGTGACGTTCACGAGCTATATCAATAACCTGCACCCAAAGAAATACCCTAGCATCTACCGCACGATAGAGAAGCTTATTGACATAGCTATTCCTGCCTGGGACCAGTTTCTCAGACAGCATGGTTATAATCCAAGACCCCTTCCTGCAGCTGGGCGGCTAAAGTCTCGATTCTCTCTCCCTGAAAGCTGCCGGTAATTTTTCCCTAATCCGAGATTCGTCGTCTGGAGCGCTAACCCGTGCCCTTTGCTTCCTCTGTACAGTGAGGAAGATGATCACTTATGGGAGCCCTTCGATGAAGTGGTGCTAGCGCAGAACAATTATGAGCTTAGTGAAGACGATTGGCAAGAAATTATGTCCAATAGGGAGTGGGGTTCGCATCGCCGTAGGCATGTGAGACAGAACACAGATGTTGCGAGTCGCGACGAGGAAGGTAAGTTTTACCCAGAGAAGGTGAGATTAATACGGAGAAGCTAACTATTCAGCCGCTGATGTGGTAGAGTTCAAGTGGAATCATATTCGCGATCCAGTGCTCACCGAACCCGATGATGAGAAGGAAGTCGACTACGTTTGCAAGCTGAGTATTCGCGAGATATTCAAAAAGACCGGACTCCAAGTCATTGTCAAGATGGCTACCATTGAGCTAACGCCCGAGAAGCCCAATTTTCCCATGGGCAGCTGGCACGTAAGTTTCCCTGAAAGATAACTCTCTGTCACTTTGTTAAATGTTGTGATACAGGTCGAAGGTCAGATGAACGAGCATATCTGCGCCACAGCTCTGTTTTACCTCGACAGTGAGAACATAACGCCCAGTAACCTGTCTTTCCGCATGCAAACTTCAAACTACCAAGACGAACTTCAAGAAATTACCGGCCAGAATGAATACAACTGGCTTGAGCGTGTGTACGGGACCGAGCTAGGCCCGTCTTTAGAGTCTAGTCCCTGTCTCCAGCACTACGGAAGTGCCGAAACCCGACAGGGCCGCCTGCTTGCATTCCCCAATGTATTGTACGTACTTACTCTCCCTTCCCCAGGCCGAACTATTTCACAGGGTTCGCTGTTTAGCATTGTCGAGCTAACAAGCTCTGCCCCATAGCCACCACCGGGTCTCTCCCTTCAAGATCGAAGACCCAACCAAACCAGGTCACAGACGCTTCATCGCCCTCTGGCTCGTTGACCCCCACCAACGCATCGTCTCAACCGGCAACGTTCCCCCCCAGCAGCAAGACTGGTGGGCCGAAGCAGTTTTCGGCGTCGACGCCAACACCGGGGACATGCCACCCGAGATCCTCGAGCTCCTCGGGGAACACGGCCCAGCCAGAATGTCCCAGAAACAAAACAGAGAGCAGATGCCGGGCCGTAAGCTGCCGACGGAGATTTTTGAGATGGTAAAGAAGAATGGGGTTCCGACGAGGGGGCTGATGACGCCAAAAGAGGCGAGAAATCATCGGGAGGAGTTGATGAAGGAGAGGAGCCGGTTTCATGAGCGGGCGGAGAAGGGTTGGGGGAATGTGGAGTATTTTTTCTGTGAGCATTAGGTGTGTTGAGGAACGGATTTGGTGTGACATTGGAGGGTCGTTGGAAAGCGTTTAGTATTCAAAGCTTCTAGATGATCGGCATAGTACGTACTAGTACGTACAGTACGTACTCTGCAGTGTGCCATCAAAACCACCTGTGATGGGATAAATGGGTTGTCCCGCAAGAAGCAGTGCACATTCTGCATCGGGGATGAATCGAAGAGCTACGAACAGAGGATAAGCGAATTTGCCGCCCTGCGACGATGATGAATCACGTTGAAAACATTCACCTTAAAGGACGATATCCGAAGGCTAAGATAGAGTGTTTTCACCCAACGTGCAAGTCCCAAAGGGCTTGTTCTCGAAACCTTATTTAATGAGCGAGGCGGTTGATGTTGGTGTGAAGTCGAACGATTACAGTCCATGGAACCTCAAAGACTTGCAAGGATGAGTCAGTGGATGTGTCAGGGATCGCCAGGACCACCTGAGAGTAACTCGTCTAAAGTCTTTGTGGTATAGGCGGTATCGTTCACCATGTCTGGCACACGACGGGGGTTGACCCAAATGTGCTACGGGATTATTAGGGGCAGCACACAGGTAGTAGCACTGCTTCCGCTCTAGAACACCTTGTGTGCTAGCACAGTTGGGTCAGCACGCGAGGCGTGCCAAAACACATGTGGCAACCCAGGAACGGCTTTACCCCACATGGGCTGTGACAGACGCTGTGCCATCGTACAGGCCGTTGTAGCACATCCGTTGTAACCCCGTTGCTGTGCTGAACACACCCTATTTTCACGCTAGTATTCAATGACGTACATGAATCAGCAGACTAAGCTTTATCCCAGAAATCTGGGGCCGCAACAACACTGTGGAAAGGCTTTTTTGGCGATCGCGCGGATGAACAAAGCTCACTTTTATTTGAAGGGTCGAGCCATTTAATTATTAATTTACTCTAAATTCAGCCTTCTCACTTTTGAATGTGCACCCTTTAAAACCCTGCCAAGAAGGTAATTCTGTCTATCCAATGCCGTCTATATCCCGTCCATCAAAGCCCAGTTATTCTGGCTGAAAGTCTAGTTCCTGCAATTGTACTCCATCATCTAAGTGTGCACGAACATGGGCTCGAAGATAATCTCTGAGCTTGCATGTACCGGATACTACGTCTTGTAAGCATTATCGACAGTAATATAAGGTGTCTTACCCATGACAAGCATCTTGCCTCTCCCCTCAGTTTTTTGCACTCTTCTAATATGCTTCCCAGTCAACTCAACTTGGAGGATCTCTTCGCGGTTTGCCGTGCCTGTATACAGGGTCGCACGTTTACCAAAAGGAACCTCTTTGCCAGTAATCGACTCGACGTAGATCGAGATACAAAGGATCTGTCTCAAGTCAGCAAAGCATCTGGGGTAATGAACAACCATACGCACATAACCGTCGTCCAAGGTGTCATCAACCAAGGCACTGTTTAGAAGGGACTCCGCTGCCAGGCCAATATCTGAATTTGTCAGTTCTTGTAATACAGTTCCCTATATTAAGGCTAACTAAAGGTTTGGAGCAGCCACACCAAGTGGACTCGACGCGTGCGAGCTTTGCAGGTAATATAACCGTGGATGAGCTTGCAGAGATAGGGCAGCTGTGCGGCGATACCGAAGCCAGTCGCGACCATAAGGACCGTCTCATACTCGCCGACTGGTACGCTAATCCCATGCGGTCCGCTGAACAGAGCCAGGCGAGGCACGGAGACGCTCTTATCAAGCGTCCCATGGCTGAAGAGTTCACGAGTCAGGCCTCTTCGCGGTTGGATGAAAAGCTCCAATGTGTCCTGTTTTCCATCGGCCCAGCTGGTTACTATGAAAGGATGGCTTTGCAGGAAAGACCAAAAGCTGACGGAGGGAATCCATAGGTTGATGTACTGGCCAGCCTTGACCTCTATTGGCCGAGACATTGTCATCCGGACCATGGCCGTCTGGTCAATGTGATTGATGTAGGCCCTAGGGAAATGGCGACCCCATGCTTTGTTTCGAAACATCACGCGGCCGCATTGAAAGGCGAGCAGTGCGGCGAATACGCCTGCGAAGATGTAGACATAGCTCCAGTTGAAGGTCGACTGGGGTATGAGATGTCGTACAATGGAATACACTACGAGTGAGGCCAGAGCTTGATGAGTGCGGAGGAAGATCTCGTAGGAGGGTTTGCGGAGGAAGGGAATCGAGAGGAGCATGAGAAGACACAACGCCGACCCGCCCTGTAGTTTGTCAGACATGATCATCCCGGATATTGAAGGTTTGGGAACAGACGATTAGTCCATAGAGATTCTCTGGCACGCGTAGAGATAAGCTGACACGGCTAGCAACCACGATGAGGATGTGGAGGAGCATAAGAAAGAATGACATTATGCCTGCCGAATGATGAACCAGTCGCCATGACTTCAAAGAGACGCCAAACAGATTTGAGAGAAAGCTAAGGTGGGTTCCGAGGAATAGTGGCATCATGTTAATCAGGGCTAGGTTAGCAGCACGGAAGCCAACTTTCGTGGTTGTCAATCTCCAGAACTCGAGGCAGGAAACGTTGGCTGCAATGTATGCAGTGTGCAGGACGAAACCTGCTGGAGATTATGGTCCGAGAAGTGAGTGGAGGCGGAGGATCTGCGGATACGTCAGGTATCTAGACTGCCATAGGACGAGGTAATCAATAAATTGCACGAAGTGTGGGCGAAGGGTGAGGAGAAAAAGAATGGTGAAGATGCCGCCTGCAGCAATAACATAGATATAAGTGGCCTCCGTGATAAATTTAATGAGTGAACATGAAGGTCATCAAGTGGAAAGGAAGGTTGGGTTGGAGAGACGTAGTTGAAGCGTAGACAGAAGAACAAAGGACCTTGAGACAGTTGCGTTGAGAATCATGTGGAAGAAGGTGGAAAGAGTTAGTTCTTTCACTGTGAATCTCTTTCACCATGAGGAGGGGATATTTGATGGGGATATTTGGATGGGGATATTTTGGATGGGGATATTTGGATGGGGATATTTGGATGGGGATATTTGGATGGGGATATTTGGATGGGGATATTTGGATGGATATATGGCTGGGGATATTTGGATGGTACAAGATAACTGGCTCATCCAGAAGACCAGGATGTCAGACATGGCGCATGTGGGGCGGTGGGGCGGTGGGACAGCCGGAAGTTGCTGGCCAGCCCCAGACATGGGACCCCACGTCGATCCTGCGGCAGCCAGATGTGGCTGGCCACCCCAAGACATTGGCCCAGTTCGATCATTTGATGAAGGACGCTGAAAAGCGAAAACGAAAAACGAGCAGCGTGCAATAACTTAACAATTAGAACATGATCAAAATTTAAATTGATAGTACGGGGAGGAACGGCATAGTGCTCCTATGCCAGATATTGCGTAATTTAATTTCGCGTACAGCTGGTTAATTTTGCCGTGCGACAATCTACAGATGTCATCACGTATCGTGCAAAGGGATATAGAAAATGATGGATATAATAACATATTCTCTCATTCCTTATATCCAATTACGTGACATCCTGCGATGTTGGATTATAAACTCGAACGGCGCAAGCTCCCGTCAGAGATTCCTGTCGCCTCTCGGGTGGCTTGGGCAACCAGTTAGAGTCTCCGAAAGGAGATGTTCGATGACGGCAAAGATCACACGCAGCGTTATGCCGCCACACTGGTGCACGATTCTTGCGGGGCTGCACTATATTAGGGAGCTGGCCTAACGCCACGCATCTATCCATCAGCGCCAGGGCTCCAGCTCCAGCTTCCTGTACTGTCCCGCAAACTCATCATATAGCTTATTGAGCCCCTTGAGGTCCAACGGATCCTTTGCGCCAACTTTGGCCATGAACCACAGCATATTGTGAATGTCAAAAGTTATGGCCAGCATGTAACCATACTCTGCCTCCTGGAGCACCTGCTCTCCCGTATCCGCGTCTCCCGTCACCCTGTTCCACTCCTTGGCATACTCGTCGCAAAGTGCCGCTTCTCGTCGTCGCTGTATTTTCCGCAATCGACAATTTTGCTCTCCTCGTCAAACCATCTGAACATTTTCTGCATGAAATGCCCGCCAATGTCCAAGCCGCGGTAGTTGCGCATCACCAACTCAAAATCGATCAAAGCCACCTTGTTTTTGTTTGGCCGCGGGTGATTCTTGACCATGGTGTTCATAAACTGGACGTCGTGGATGCACCAGCCCGACTTGGCTTTGACGGCCTCCATGGCGTCCACCACGATTTTGACCCGCGATGCAAAGTCATAGTCGACCAGGCTGTCCATGCTGACCCCTCCCTCGTTTGCCAATGCCTTTAGCTTTTCTAGCTTGTGATACTTTTGGAGGCCCGGAACAACAGCGTCGTAGTAGGCAGCTACTGGCGTCTTTGGCACCGACGACTCCATGGCAGAAAAATTCGCCATGGCCTTGGCAATGTCTGCTCTTATCTCAGCATCTTCGGCATCCTCGGGCTCCATGTTGCGCGCATCCAAAAACTCGTCAATTCTCCCCAGCGTGCCATCTTCGGTCTAGAGGAAGCCATGCACCTTGGCCCCATGGCCCAACTCCGACTGCCCGAACTCGTGACAGAGGAGCGCCTCTTGTTCCTTTCGTGGGGCGAGATGCTTGAATATCTCAATGTTGACCTCGGCCTTCTCGTGAAACTTGATGAAAACCTTTAAAGGCTCGACAGAGGCGCCATCGGTGATGTTTGGCCGCTCCACCGGGCAATGAGCATTGGCAAAGTTGACACGATGAGACATTTGCAGACTGTCGGGATCGACAGAGGGCCATTCTTGGGTTAGAAAGGCGCCAATAATGTCCCTGACCATGCGCTTCGTCGGCACCTTGTCTGCGGGGAGTCTGACGGGGACGCTCTTGAGAGTGGCCATGTTGTGCTTGAGTAAAGACAGACAGGGTGCTGGTCTAGAGCAAGATGAATTTACAGCGCATTTGATGCTATATATCCGATTGCTGCCTTTAGTGTCCAGCTCGATGGAGAAGATGAAGCGCAGAGTATGTTACGCCGAGTGACTCATCTACAAAGGCTTCCCTACCAACACAACTTTTGCACCCTATAACAGCCATTTAATTAAGATTAAACAAGAATTCTATAATCAAGATGCCATCTTGGACGGCCACGCTATCTTGTCTCTTTACGCGCCAGTACCGTTGTAGCACATGGCAGTGTCTCATAGATACCACCAAGGTAAGGCCCTGCTGAGAGGCGCCGTTGCCCGCTATAGTCCGCCGGAAACCCCCCATAGCCCACTGTTGCTCGCCGGAACACACTGTAGCCCCTGCTGTAGACCCTGTGGCTGCCTGTAGGCGCCTACAAATCCCATCCGACCAGTCACTGAGTGTCGCCAACAGCGACAAACAATCCATAGCATGCGGCCCTTTTGACAAGCACAGAGCGTCCTTGTCATTTTTAGTCAAGAGTATTATACTGCCTTCAAACCCCGCGGATCGTTCTTCTTCTTCTTCTTCTTCTTTATTCATAGACTGTCCCAGCCGCCCTCAGGCAGCTATGCAGCGTTCAACCAAACATACATATGTTTCTACCTGTCACTTCCAGATAATAAGCCGCTCCGCCCAGAACTGCTTCCCCGTCTGCTCTAGGGAGCTACATCATGCTGATAACTCTAGTGACTCCTGTATCCATGTACTTGTCAGACCTTTCGTGGCCCTCCTCCGCTTCTGTATACCAATAATCACTCGTTTCTTTCGCAGGGCTATCGCGTTCTTTGGACAGAGCTGCCTCTCGTCCTCCTAGAGGCGAGAAAGATATATCCGTGAACAACTGGTCCTTGTGACATTGTCCGTTCCGAGACCCTCCGTAACCTTTGCTTTTTTTGTAGGTGCAAATACTAGGACACCCTTCTAGAGGAATACACCTAATGCAGCTCCTCCGTGTTGAATGAACGTGATATTTCACGTGAAAAGCAACAGATGAGGAAGCCATGAACCTGCCGCTGAAATAAAGGTGTGGACACCCAAGGACAATGTAAATATATAAATAAATAAAAAGACAAAAAGACAAAAAAACATACAACAGTGGGTATTCGCTGGTGGTCACCCACCCAACTACTAATCCACCGATCTCAAGTTTATGTATGGCAGAGCGGACGGGATGCCCAGTTCTCTTGAGTCTATGGTCGTATGTGATAATTACTTGCTTGTCAAAAGATATATACCATACAAACCCTGCTCAGCTCTGGCACTCCAGCTTTAGGGGCTAGGATAGCCTGCTTCGCAGGCGGATACCTGTTACTTAGTCGAGAACTAAGCAGACTTCGGGAGACTAAACCACCGAGAGGGCTAGTGTCGGACGCTCTGAGATAAGCTTGCGAGTCTGAGCTTCAGGTTAAATTTTACGCTCCCTTGCGGCAGTCTCCGTCTATCTCCGTGCTGTGGCTAAAAGTGATCCGCAATATAATTCCACATGCCTAAATGGTTCCGAGACCGAGTTCGCAACGTCTGCTCCCTGGCCGTTGAAAGGAAGGATTCCGGTCAGAGGTCGATTTGGTACACCCCGGCTACTGACGTATGCACCTCGCTCAATAATCGTGGCGTACGCTCTGGTGGGAGTAATCAGCTTTCTGTTGTCTTTCGGGCCTAGCATCACAGGTGCACCCTCGATCGCTGCACCTCAGCTGGTGTTTCACTTCTCGATTGTAGTCTCTCGCTCCCAGCCTGCATACGCTTTGCTCCAATGACTATACTCTTCGATGTCAAAGATGCAGCCACTATAGGTGAACCAGTCTTCAACCATCGGGTGGAAGCGAGTCGTCCATGAGACCAGCGGTCCCTGCGTGTTGCATATACTTGTTCCTCCCTCCATCACGATATGCTTAGGTTCGAGGAGACTCTGGGGACTGAGGATGTGTTTAGGACAAGTTACATGGTAGAATCGATTGGGCTCTTATGTCTGGTTAAGATCTGCTTCCCGATAAGTGACTTCAGTGCGACTTACGAAGATGGTGAGTAAATCGCCGGCCCGTGTCCCTGTCAAATCGTTGAGGTTGAAACGATAATCGGACTCGATATTATTGACGCCACCCAGTTTCTGCCTTAAAATAACAGAGCCCGGCAATGACTCCGCCTGCTCGGTGTGCTCTCCAATACCAGAATGGAGGACCCCGACCGAAGCTCCTGTTCAAAGTCGCTCTTATCTGTAGCGACTGGGTCGGAAGGCTTCGCATCGATTTCTTTTGCCAGAGCGGCGTAACCCCGGAGGCTTCGAACTGCCAACTTTGTTTAGCCTCTGCCTTTTCCTTTTGTGTAATGCTTCCACCAGGGTTTCAGCGACCTCTGCTAACTTCTTCGAGCTCATTCTTTGGTCCTGCTCCCGCCTGTTCCTCGTACGCACTTCCTGACACCTGACCTAGCCAACTGGTCGGCGCTCTCATCGGCATGACATCGCTTGTGGCGCTGGTTAGATGCTTCGTCCGCCATAGCAAGTGTCGAAAGTCTAGTGACAGCTCTGCAACGAGTATAAAGTGAGAAGCCAAAGCGTTATGAATGGTGGTGTTGGGTTCACTCAGTGTGGGTGTTGGAGCCTACTTTGATTTATGACGTCATGGCGCTACTTGCGACTTCAACCCAAGTCATTGTCGCCTCTACAAGTCAGTTCAAGCTCGCATCTGCACCGAAAAGTTAATTTTGGCTACCTTTACTGCAAGACGATTGGGCAAGCCAGACCTATTTTTAGGTAGTCAAATCCCACTCGTAGTTTGATTCAAAAGAAGGGTTGCCCTTCCTATGTAATAGCTGAATGCTCCCCTAACCCTAAAGTCCTCAATGATGTCTCACTTCGATGGCGACGAGGAATTTGCACGGATGATACAGCATGAGTTGAATGCTAACCCGAGGCGCTCAACTGTAAAGTCTTCTCCAACCCCATCCAACGTTTGGACTCCTTCGCAAACTAAGGCTACTCCGTCGACAACGCATGCCGCAAGCCAGCCAAAGAAAACTCCTCCCAAGAATATCAAGTGTGCCCAAACAAAACTTTCGCCACATGACTGTGGATTCAGTGAGCTTTCCTCCACAGATGAAGAACAAGTCCTGAGCGAATTCACCCCTCCGTCAAACTCGTCATCTGATTCACCCCAAGCGTCTCCTATCGTATCCCCGCCTTCGCCCGAACCAAACGCCGAGGATGACATTGACGAACCTTCTTCGCCTGAGGTTAGTATTCTTAAGCACTCTTGACCCACTCGCGCCATATTCGCTTCAGGCTATTCATGTGCTAGCATGTTTATATCTGCGACATTTACTAATCTTCATATGTTAGGTCCCCCCCCAGAGGTTGAGAAAACATCGCTCACCCTTGGTTACCAATATTACCATAAAGGATGCAGATGCCAGGACCGATCCTCCCATGGGCCCTGATCTGCTTGCACTCGCCCAAAGAGCATGGTGTCACCAGTTTCCGGAACGATGGAACCCTGAAGTCGCCCGGTTTGTGGACGGAAAATGGCTGGCTCCGGACATGTGTGATAAGTATGTCGCCTGCGCCTTTATTATACCCTATTCTAACGTTACATAGCTGCCGAGAGAGAGGCTGCGCCAAATGCGATAGAGCATTTCCCTGCTCTTTGTGTGTCAGGCATGGCAAGCATTGCAACCCGAGAACTTTCATGAGTAAATCGACGCTCACTTACAGTCCGCAATATGATGAGGCTATGACCTCGCTGAAATTAGCCGCGCGACAAGTTTCTCAATATGGCGATGGAACATGGAACGTATCGAAGCATACGCTTCCTACAGGCGACCTTATGAAACAAAAGCGCAAATATGCCGGCGCATCTCAGGCTACTGGTAATTCGCCAGCCAAAAAGCGACACACGCTACCCGAGTCGGGATATAGACGGACACGATCAAGCAGCGAAGAAACCGACATTGAAGATCCCGCCAATCCTGGACAATCTCTTGTTTCTCCCCATCGTATTACGAGTTTACAAGACTCCCGGGAGGGCTCACTTAAGAAGGGGCGTAGAGTGCCTCGCACATATACCTATTACCATCGATCAGAGCAAGAAGGCTTACCTGCTCCATGTGGCCAGCCGCCCGTGTGGGCATCAAAGCGACAGCAACTCTGCGAAACTTTGCCATATTACAAAGCATATATGTCTGGAGCATATCTACACGATGGACTCGTCCGCGCATCTTTAATTGACAAGGAAGTCAGAGAACGCGATGTTTTCGACGAGGAAATTGTCATAACCCGATGGTAAGCTGACCATTACAGTACCTATTTGTTACAAAAAACTTATCCATATAGTGGCGGAGGGCGTACGATCGATGCGGATACTGGCAAGATGCATCAAACAACAGACCAACAAAGAAGTACTTTTGGTCTTGGATTTGAACGGGCTAGGGATTTGTGTAGTCCTGTCGCCGTCATTGCTGGCAAGTCCCCCCTGTAGCACCTGATCTGAAGATTGACTGACCATTATTTAGGCCAGGGAAACTCCAAAAGCCCCTCAAAACTTCCACACTACTACAACGTCCTCGGTTGGTTCCATGTTACTGACGTCTGGGTGGAGATTATGGAGGGGTGCAGGACATGGTGCGTGCGAATGGAGAAAATTCGCCTCGGCGAGAAGTCTTGGTGGGCCACGGCTGGCTCTCCTCTCCCGAATCCATACCGCGTCCTGAATGCCATTAAAGCAGCGGCGTTGGGGTGCCTTCATTGTAAAACCACCAGTAAAGCCATATTTGAACAGGGATGGGCTTGCTTGAAGTCATCTTGCGACAAGTTCTTTGTTTTCGATCCGCCTGTTGACGATCAAAAACTCAACTATTCGGAGGCGTTTCTGAAGGAGCGCACAGCTTATTCTGGAATTACACCAGGGCCATTAGCACCTCCTCTCATTACTGAAGCTGATATGATCACTACTGGGCGCTCTGGGACCGAGTTTGCCTTCAGGCAAGGTATTGTGTGCCCGGTCTGCAAAGGCTGTAGTCGTCGGATACAATGGTCAAAATGGAGTTGCGAGACAGTGGGCTGTGGCTTTACTCACTCGCTGACTATCAGAACCATAAGCGTAAAAGACACAATGAGGGAGAGTGAGCGGCATCGCCGGCAACAAAACTACGAGCACGAATTTGGAATTAAATTCGAGGCAAAGAGACTTGGCGCATACAACGTCTTTGAGTATGGGGTTCCAGGTCCTGATGGAAAGGTTGTAGGCGTTATCCGGCTCTTTAAATCAGAGGCTGCCATCAACAAACAACCTGACGGCCCCGATGATCTCTTCCAACTGATCCAAGTGAGAGACTTCGACCTCCGGAGACGGCCTGCTCGCCAGGCGAATTCCAGTGGGGAGGTTATCACCAATCACTTTGCCACCAACTGGGGCGCACCGTACAAGTTTGTCGTCGCACAGTCGTCTAGGGGTTTCAGTGAAGCCCCAATTGTAATTATCAAGGCTTTGAAAAGACTGACGTGGGCTGGCGAACAGACTCTTACTGACGCTGGCGAGTCCTTCCAACCGTTCAATGAACTCCTTTCGGTTGGCTATTTTGAAGACGGCAGCATCGGATATCACGACGATGGCGAGTCGACACTAGGCCCAACAGTTGCTACGCTCTCACTCGGTGCCTCGGCCACCATGTCTCTTCGCCCCAAAGCAAAGGCAGCGGTGGGGATTACTTCTAGGAATGCCAAGGGCACGAAAGCTCCTATTCTCCGTGTGACTCTTGAGCACGGTGACATGGTTATAATGCACGGGTCCGGAGTTCAGCAGTACTATGAGCATGAGGTTGTTCCAAACGGGTCTCTTCGGTTTGCGTTAACCTGCCGTTATATCCGATCCGAGACACTGTCAAGCGATGCCGAGAGAGAAGAGGCTAGGATCAAGGGCGCGTTACCTGAAGGTCATGAGCAGTATAACTATGATGGAAACGGGGACGTTATATTCTCACAAGAAGAAATGGAGAAGGTTGAGATGTCTGAGAGGTTGAATACCTTGAGGCGCATGGCCAACGACACCGTGGCGATATACAAGGTTAGCGAGGCTAAGGGCAATGCCAATGAGCTTCGCCAGATACGGGACCTTTTGGGTGAGGTTGGCGAGCCGATGACCCCGAAGGACTCTATGGAGGAAGACGATGTGCCCATGATCAATGCTCCCTAGCCGCTTTTACGAAACGTTTTGCCCATAATATTCAGCTTTCTGCATGCCGTGGCGCAAGTACGGTTTATTATTTAATTATTTTCTATTCAGTTTGCCTAAATTGGCGAATATTCAGACGCTTCTTCTATGGCCAAGCGCATCTTTCAGCCTTATCCACTTGCAAGGGGGCCTTGGGCATCACTACCAAACATTACAATTCATATTTTCAGCTTTGTGCAGGCTTGCAATCGAGGACGGGACGGATGGACACTTATATTTTGAAACATTGGGAAAGTAAGGGACGCAATGGCAGGTCGCTTTATAATTCATATAAGCAAGATTTCGTTTATACTGGCCGGGTTCCTTGCATTTATGATTCAAAGGAAGGGTTGCCCCTCCCTAGGTATTAGCTGAAGTGCTCCACTTTTCAAGGGATAGGAACACCTACAGGATATCACAGGCATACACTTAACCCTTTTTGTTCGTCATTTCTGGAACCACTGTTCAGTGATGACCGCAAAATCCCTAATAGGCTAGTGGATTACGACGTTACCTCCTTGACTGCGAAATTTGAAACTAAGCTTAAAAGGTCAAAACTAATCTCAAAAGGGTAGTATACGCGGGCCGTACTCCTTAAATTTTAAGCTACAACACCACGCATGGAATCGCGTCGCCCGGTTGAACGAAGGCAGCGCACACAACGACTGCGACATTTGACGACAAGCTCACGTCAAGGCAATACGATACGCCATTCGAAGGAGGATCTGCAATCAATGGCCGCCACTATGGAGCCGGCCGTCAAGAGACAACGTATATCGGCTCCAGCGGCGCAGGAGCGACATGGCGAAGAGCATACTAGATTCTTCAGCTCCCTAAAACGCCCTCACACCTTGAACAATAGCGCGAGTCACAACGATTGTAATGACTTTACCGGGTTCTACGGAGCGGTTAATGCGCGAGAGAAGGGGTTTACAAGGTATGAGGAGGCCGAAAACTTCGAAGAAGCCGAGGTCGACGATGAAGACATGTACGAAGACGTGTCTGAAGATGACGCCTACGAGGAGGAAGCACCAGAAGCGAACATGGAAGCGACGAGACAGAAGCTGGACAAGAAGCTGAAGTCAACCTTTGAGTCTATCTTCGAGAAGTACGGGAAAGATTTTAGTGGGGTTGGAGACGAAATCGATTTACGAACAGGAGAGATCATAGTGGATAATGGGCATGTCGCGGAGATGCACAATGAAACTGATGCTGGGGAGGGAAGGGGTAGAGGGATGTTGAGGGCATTTACAGAGGAGCCTGAGCAGGCGGGATTCTCGCGACATGGCTTGGAAGATAATGCGGAAGATTATTATGATGTGGACGAGGCTAGCGACAGTATGGACTACCATGTCCGGGGAAGACAGATGCTGCGAGTCTTCACTCAAGAACCGGATCTGGGACAGGAAAGTGGCACAGAAGAGGATGAAGGGGAGTACAATAGGGACCCTGTCAGGCAGAACGCTGCTGCCGACGACGACAGTAGCGACGATGATATACTGTATCAGAACAGCGGCATTATCCCCGCCAAATCTTTGGCATCCCTTCCCATGGCGCCGCCACCCAAACCATCTATCAACTATCCCCATTCTCAACCCCTCAAATCACCCTTTCAAACCCCGAAGCCCGCTCCAAATTCACGATCACTGAAGCGCAGCTCCGCATACCCTTCAGAATCAGACATTCTCGCGCAGTTCGGCCCGGAGCTCGGCCCGCGCATCGTCGAATACATATCCCGGCAAGAATCTGTCGACAATTCTCGCATCGACCCGAAATGGCGGACTCCAGCTCTGCCAGCAGTAACGGCCGGCAAACAACCAATTTTCAAGTCCATCCTCATGCAGTCTGGTGTCGAGCGTTCGCCTTCGCCGAAGGGTCATCCGCTGTGGGCGGCCGAGAGGGAGAGGCGCAGGAGACAGAAGGTTGGGGGTAAGGATCAGGAGAACGCTGTGGAAAGTGAGACGGTGGTGCGTGATAGGGAGATTTTTGAGAGAGAGACTATTACAAGATCGAGAGTGCCGGCGGAATCAGCGCGTTGCAGTCCTGAGAATACCCCGATTGTTCCGTCGCATAATTCAGCGCATCCGGCTCGTCGCAGTCCTGAGAGCGCCTCGATTGTTATGTCGCATAGTGAACCTCACGAGAGTTTGGCACCTGAGAATGCAGACCAGAGTATGAACGATAATGAGCTACTAGGACCCGACTACAATGAGCTCGATAGCGACTGGGAACGAGATGATTCCGCATCCGACTCTGCTCAGAACTTCAAGTTGAGAAAACGCACAGGGAACAAAAAACACAAAAGGAAGCCATTCGGAAGGAAATCCCGGTTAGCTGCAAAACCTCGTCCTGGGAGGAAGACATATACGGAAGAAGACGACCAAGCGCTGTTGGCATGGGTCGAATGGGTCCGCACTGAGACGAACTATCCTTTGTGGTCTGCTGAACATTGGAATATGTTCAGTGAGAAGGTTAGAGTTCTGGCTTTAAACTCGGGGGGATATACTAATTGCGGTTTTAGAATGCTAGACACACTGGCCCTGCTTGGCAGCAACATTACCGCAAAACGTTGCAAAAAAGTGGAGACCAGCATCTGTTCCCTCGCATCACGATGGCCGACAAAGCCATACCCAAGAGTGTGAGGAAACGGTCTAGGTCGTCGGGAGACGGGAGTTCAGTGGTCGGTGCGCTGGAGTTGGTTCAAGTTGTTAAAGACTACCCTGACGGACCGGGAACCAGGAGTTCGATCGTTGGTGCGCCGGGACTGAATCAACCTACCGAAGACGAACCTGTAGGCCTGCAAATATATCCTCGGACGGAGATGACGCACGAAGATGCACCAGAACCTCCAATTGTACAACCTCAGATTTTAGCAGACGAAGGTTCTGCGGTAAAAAAACGGAGACGAGATCAAGCTGTTGATAACCGGCTTAGCGGTGATATCCAAGCGCCCCAGGAGCTCCCCGGCACAGGAGAATCTGCAAAGATAGGACAGTGGGAACAGTTTAAGCACATTATCCGGCAGCTCTATATAGTGGAAGATTATACGCTGGATAGTGTGATGAAGATTATGACGGATCAGCATGCGTTCCAAGCACAGTAAGTAACATTAAGCCGACAATCCCCTTTTTAACGTGCGGTTCTAATCTCCAGTAGCAAAGCGCTATATAAGGTATACCTGAGCAAGTGGGGATTCAAGAAAAACCGGATGTATGGAGAATCGGGAAGTATGAGCGTGACTGGACTACATCAAGATGCTAAGGTGCGGCCCGATGATGCCGCGCGAGACCCCCAAAAGCCTTCCAGAGGCCAACCAGGATACAAGTGGTGGAATGAGCCACAGTATGAAGGACTCACCCGTGTCGAAGCAGAGTACAAGAAGCGAAAACTGGAACGGGCAGCTAAAAGAAAAGCACGGATGGGAGCTCGGGGAAGCGTTGGTGTGACTGGGCAGTATCAGGATGATGAGGAACCGCCTGAAGATGAGAGTGTGCGAGCGGCCCGAGAGGCTCAAGGGGCCGCCAAGAGCCAACCAGGATATAAGTGGTGGCACGAGCTACCCTGCGGGTAAGGCAGATGAGGCTGGAGGAGAAGGAGAGTCGAGGGTGATTTATAATGGCGAGCACCAACTCAGTCGTCCAGAAGAGGTCTGACAGGAGACTCAAAAAAACATGAAGCAATCAATTTGCAAGCTCTGCTTCTCCAATCTCCGGGATAAAGCTCACAGGAGTCGGGCCTTTCAAGGAGTCTCTGAGGCGCTTTGTCCAAGGAGCAGAGACGACCCTGGAGCATACTCCATGCCGTATCCCAAAAGAAATCCCACGACTGCTTATGTACAGTACAGTATTCTAACATTTCCAAGTAATTACAGTAATAGTCATGGGGCGATAAGCTTCAAACATTTTGAGGCTACCGAACCCAGGACATTTTCGCCTTTCTGGAAGTCAATTTAAAGACTCGGAGAAATACTTCTGACTGTCTCCAAACCTAAACTAACTTACATCAGGGGATTTCGGAGGCCATAATAAAAATTGTATACCGGATTTCTGCTTCCAAAGCCCCCCCGCTGACCTAAATATTCCGAAATTCCATGAGGTGAAGGTAGGGCCTCCTCAGGAAGACGTAGAAACTGGGAAACGCCTGTGACGCCAGTGTCAGCAGAGGCCCTTATGTCGCTGCAAAACCTAATCATTCAACGAGATGCTCATGCGCTTGATAAGACGAGCAATCAGAACCTAGCGAGGCACTTGCCAGAAGTTTGTTAGAGCCGGTCAGAAATTCTTTGCCAAGGATCTCCTCCAGGAGGGCCAAATTCAATTCCTCAACACAATCAACGACGAAGCCAAAGTTCGACGATCAACCAAGTCGTTGGTCCTAGGAAAGGCGAAGGTCATGAGCTATGAGAACCTTGTGGAATTCCCAGTGAATGCTAAATATAGAAATAAGTTAGGTACAAGTCTCTACATCTATAGATGCTAATAACAGGACCCATTTGTCTAGTCAAAAGTTATCTAAGTACCGATTTAAAAGTACATACAGGAACCCAGATCTAAGCATCCGGTTTTCTTCCGTATATAAATCTATAGACAGTATATAGATGCAGATTTCTATCGTTGAACTCATTGCGGACGCGCGCAAAAAGAATATTCGCCTCGTCCGTGGAATAATTCAGAACTCGTGTATATAGCGCCATGGAGTGCGCCTCCACTGATTGATTCATGTGCCAGCGTTCATAGCGACCAAGTTCTTTGAGTTGACGACCCGTAGCCCATGGGCCGAGCGGTACCTATAATCGTGAACAAATATACCAATTGAGGAGATTGCCATTAGGGCAGAACAAACCTTAACAACCTTCTCCTCGACGTCGACAAATCCGGCCTCTTCCATCCAGCCCTTATGAAAACGTCCCACATTCAGCGGCTTTCCGAAATCCACACTCGACTTGGATAACTGCGTAACCCAACTTAAAGTCCATGGCGCCTTGTCCAGGTTCAAATCATCATCAGCATATATCCACGCATCATACTCCTGCGCCTCCATCCAGGCGCCCGGTTTCAAGTTATTTAACGCCTGTTTATATAACTTGGACCAACTTCCTGTACTCCCAGACAGCGAGCGCCAGTGTATGAAATCGAATTTTCCAGCCTCCGGAAACACCCACGGACTTTCAAAGTCGTCCACGTAGAATTTTAGGTTTGGTGGGACGAAGTCTGGTTGGATAGGTGACAGGTCGGTCCCGATCACTAGTGCGCCTGGAAACTCATCTGCGAAGTCCATTGCCCAAATACCTGTCCCGGTGCCGATATCGAGGACTGATTGCGGTTCTTTGATTGGTGCACAGAACAATGCGCCGCCCTGGCAGAGTCGATAGATGTGATGTTGGAGATCGAGTCGAGCTTGTTCCATCTCATCGTTAGGAAGATAGTATTCGCCTTGTCTGTAGGCATGATATCGGCGGCCGTTCTCGTATTGGTACCTGGTTATGGATGATGCCAGGGAGGTGCTGGAAGAAGCTATAGAATCTCCGTAAGCAGAATCTGCATCGTCGGATTCGCCCTGTGTGCGATCAGGTTAATAAACTGAAATATATGTGTAAACAAAGTAAACGTACCTCTTCCTGTTCGTCGATTTGAAGGGGTGCCTGATTTTGTGGATCGTTGTCGGCATCTGGCTCAGCGAGCGGAGGGCGTTGGTCTTCGGTGACTTCGGCGGCAGCGACAGCAGCCGGTGGTGATGTCTCAGTCTGTCCTTCATTATTTGCTCCGGCTTCTGGTGTCTCATCGTAGTGCCGTTGATCGGTAGTCCGAATAGTCTCTGCCTGGGTGACCTGGGATTCGGCCAGCTGAGAAGCTTCTGGCTCTTGTGTCTTAGCCATACTGGTGGGGTAATCTTAGGTAACCTGACGTACCACAGACGTGGGTCCTCAGGTATGAAGTTTGAGTCAATTTAAGGGATAGCATTCATGATGTTTCAACGGATCGAAGGTCACCGCCTCGTAAATTCGGATTGGACGGCTGGACGGCGGATGAAGGAGTTCGTTTCGGTGATAAGTCAAAAGATTTTGTGCCTGAGGCCAAATGACCTTGGTAGAAGACTTCAGAAGATAAGAAGGATGAGTGAGATATCATCAACACCATCGGGTGAGGCATGATTAAGACCATCCGGTGCAGGAGGTGGTGGCACTATAATGGGTGGACCAGTGGATGCGCGGCTTAGTCAGGGGCCGCAAATCCTAATCAGGACGGGCCAGATGGAACTGGCAGGGCATTTCTCCATGCGGGGGTGTTGTTCTCTGCCAGGGATTGCGTCATCCCGTCTTCTTGCCTTCCACAAATTATTTCATAGGTAGGTTCCCAAGGAACGCGGTGATAGTGTATATATCTCCTCAAGGTATGGCTATTATATCCCACCATTATACAATTTCGACTTGATGTCCACATAGACAAGAAAGCTATCCTATTGTTTGCACATTCTCGCAATACATTCGCGAGTAGACATTGCAAATGAAAGAAACGGATATGAAGGCCAGCTCTAGAACTTGCGTCAATAGCGTTGTCCAAATGATATTTCCCCAGCTGAGCCAACCATAGGTACCTACTAGACCAACGCTATATGCTTGGTGGGGTCCTCTAAGAAGACGAGAATGTCGTCTAGGTAGATGACACAGATCACGTCTACAAGGCCGATTAGGGCCTAGTTGATATATGCCTAAAACGTGGCCGGGGCGTTAGTTAGCCCAAATGGCATCACTATATATTCGAAGTGGCTGTATTAGGTCCGGAACGCTGTCTTCTACTCGTCCCCTTCGCGGATCTGAATGCGGTGATAGGCATCCTTTAGGTCTAACTTAGTAAAGACCTTCGAGCGCTAGAGGCGGTCGAGCGTCTCGCTAATTAGGGGTAAAGGGGTACAGTTCTACACCGTTATCCTATTAAGGCCGCGATAGTCGATGTCACGGTCGCCGGAAGGTTAGGGCTAGGGGGTAGGCGGAGTGTAGGATGGGGGTTCGTTAGCAGCTCGACTGCGTCCCGGTAGGGTGCGTAGGCAGAGCGGCCTAAGGGGCCTGGCGTAGGCGTCGGGGTTGGGGCTAGTGGGGCACG
>JPJV01000104.1:0-18714 GCA_000750745.1 Pseudogymnoascus sp. VKM F-4281 (FW-2241)
ACCTTACGCAACGAAACCTCCGTGAGTCTTATAGTTTAAGACCCAGCGTTACAGCAAGGTGGTTTTTACCTACAACAATGACGAATGGCAGTACTGCCCAACCTTAAGAACTAACGCCTTGGATTACTGTAACCCATTCCCGATTACCAGGCTGTACCCTCTTTGCTTTTGCCCGCCCGTCTGAGCTTGTTACAACCATAGCAGTAGAAATAACGCCCATCATAAACCCAGTCTCATCAAAGTTGTAGATATCTGCTTCATAGATGCCATATTTCGCAATTGTGTTACGCAGAAGCTCAAACCAACCACGGATGACTTCTAGGTCCTCGCACTTAGCCCTCTGGTAGTCGTATTTGCGCTAGAAGCGTGTCCGGAGCTCTATACGTCGCTTGACAAAGTTTGAAGCCCAACGCGACCCGACGCGTGGCGCGTCGCGTGTTGTAAGTAGGCGATTTGCCATATCTTCAACAATAGACAGCCGAGGAGGAAACCCTTTAGTACCTAGGTCAAGTATGTATTGAACAAGGACTGATTCCTCTAGGTTTGTCAATTTCCGCAAATTGGCTATGATATCACGTCGTGGTTGCATACCATGGAGCCGGCGAGCAACCTTACGGTGGTCTACAGAATAGACCTTAGATATAGCACGAAGGCTTTGTGTAGGGTCTTTTTGGATAGCCTGGATAGCTAAGGTCAACTGTCTCTCGTCACTTTTCTGAGGCATGTCGTGTTGTTGAGAAATACTATGTTTGGTTGGGTAGTAGGGGTGGTCGTGGAATTTTGGCACATTCGCTTGTTTGGCACATTCGTTATACATGTACGTTATATGTTTATACTCACAGAAATTATATATTAATCCTTGCTAAGTCTACTAACAATTGTTGTTAAAGCTAGCATGTGGAGGGTCATTCGTGAAACAGCCCCTCAACCCTGTTTATGGACATCTAAGATCGGTACTCTTGTGTAACGGTGTCTTTGGGTCTTATAACGTATACACTAGATGCTGTGACTGACATAATCTTAAACAAAACTGGTGCAAAGCATAATGGTATGACAAACGGTCGCTTCAAGATGTTGACATCAAAAAGGAAAACTACATAAAATGGTATTGTATCAAATGGACTTCCATATCCAAACGCCCCTTTATAATCCTTTATAACTCCAACTAAAAATACGTAGAAAAATGACTTCAATCCGCTAAATTCCTCACTCGCTAGTGGAGGGACTCTCCGTCACAGCGGCAGACTTCCTCGAGCTCATGCCTGGCAAGTAAAATGCAGGGTGGAAAATAGTCATAACTAGGGTCGCAATGGCAATCATTCTTTGTGGCCGTTAGTAAATTGTACCAAAAGTGAGAGGCTATTTAACTTACGCTCCATCCAGAATCAAAAACTCGAGTTCGTTTTGCATCAATGGGTTGCCCCACCCGCCAGACATTTCAGGGAGACTTGAATTCGTTAGCCGCCAGAAATAATGCTTGTCACTGAGGGATGCACTCACCGATAGACGCAACGGGTCAAGATAGTGATGTATGCGATAGCAATAGCGATGCAGAAAAGTCTCAGCTTGCGATTCTCGCCTGCGTTATACTCGTTCTTCTCTGTGGTGGGGGTTCCAAGCTTCGCTGCCTTCTTATAGCGGAAAATATACAACGCAACGAGGAGCCCGCAACCAGTCATGGTGGCCACCTGGAACGCAATACCAGCAACGATCAATCCATTGCCGGCATCCAGCAGCTTCATGTTCCCTGTGTCACCCGCGCTCGCTGCCACGCCACCACCGATGGCCTGGAGAACGATCGATCCCAGATCACAACCAACGAAGATCCATGGGTAGAGTCGCGCCTTAAGGAGCGAGTGTTCGGGTCCGAAGTGTAGAACAAGGTGCTTCATCGTCAAGTAGACGCATGCCGCGAGGAACGATGGTCCCAAAACAATACAACAGATCTGCATCTTGAACCCTGCCGAGTCCCATGGATTTTTGTGCATCATCACTCTCCCCACATACCCCAACATCTCCAAACCCGACCCAATGCCCAGAGCGAGCGCGAACGTCCATGTTTTCCCACGGATGCCAATAGCGAGGCCGGAAATGAACAGTGCGCCGAAGAACGCGGTGAAGAAGACGTTGCCGCCGAAGTTAGGATAGTATCCGTAGGTGGTCGCGGAGACCGGACATAGGTCCGACACCTCAGTGCAGATCTTGTAGGACATCTCGGCGACGTTGGGAGTTGGCCAGGCGATCGATACGGGCACGTCGAAATAGAATTTGAGTATTTAAAATAGGAAAAAACGTCAGAGAGAAGGGAAAGGATGCCAGCATATAGAAAACAGATAGATAGCGCAACGTCAGCGCAATGTCGGACTTCGGAACTTAAAAGGTCGGTTATAAATCCATCACATCGTTTTCGTGGTGTCCCCACCAAACCCAGCCCCAAGCCAAGGCCTGTAGGGGCTGTACCAGGACCAGTAGGGGAGCAGTTGGGCGTCAATGGGCCCTATTCTGAGGGGTCTCGTCAAGGAAGCGCCACGGCCCCACGTGTCGTATCTCGTTCCTCGTACTCGCATCGCGCCTTGCGGCCCTATTCGCCGACGAAGAATGCCACTGCAGACTAACCGTTTTGGCGCGCGGTGCTTGGCCAAAGAGACTGTGGCGCCAAGGGTCTAAAAGGCGGATGCTGCCTGTTCCGGGCCCCAGATCCACCAAAATGAAGAGAAAATCCACTCAGAGTTTGATCTCATCGCAACCGAAGGAGTGTACTTTCTTTGCGCATTGCACCGAAGCGAGCTGGATGGGATATAGGCCCGCAATTTTTGCTGAAGTTATTGCTCAACTGGGCCTCTCTCTGTGCCTGTCACCACCGAAGTCCCCGCGCAACCCGGATGGGTCTAAAATTTGGATGACAATGCGCTCACTTGTCCTCTATATAAGAACAAGAGTATCCAAACAGACGTGCCAAGCGTATCTCAACAGCGATCGCCTCGAACAGAAAAAACCGAATCTTGTGAGGCACAGGCTGCCTTCGTAAGATCCGTGGATGCTAGCCGGTGCAATGTCGTTCCTGGAGATAGAGGCCTAGCATTTCTTGTTAGAGAGGCATCTTGAATCTGCATTGAAATCCCGTGCAACACCATTTACTGGCTGAGACAATTGATTCACCTTGGACCTTGCTCAAATGCCACACCGATCGCCATATGAAGATCCGGCGCCACGTGGCCGCCCGATCTTGCCGATCGCACTCCCTTCGCTGGTACTCCGGCTTCGAGGTTTTATAGCAATCATAAAATCGCAGCTCAAGTCGTTATGTATACCGTAGAAAAGCATTTCAGCGACTGTAGTTGAGGAAATCCCAAGGACCGAATTTGAAAGCGTTGGATAAAGATGTAGTTGCGATGGCCAGTCAATGCACAAGACAACAACTTCGTTATCCCGGCGTGAGGATCATATCTCCAGGGGACTACGTCTGAAAATATATGTATGTGTTATAAATGTGAAGAATCAATTATTTTACTGTATTTGCCTTTAATGAGCTCCTGGAAAGATGATCGAGAGCTCAACGACTCTTATCGGTGAGAGTCAGGTAAGACATAACTGGTACGATGGTATATTTGTACCTTTATACATAATTTTGTATGTTAAGGTACTTCGATTCCAACAAAGCTTCAAATTGCTGCAACCCACTCATTCAATATATATACTCATTAACAAATATCGTTTTCTTGTATGATTATACCAGCGTATTATAATCAAAAGCAGCGTAGATTAATATTGCGTTTATTGAGGTACGTTACATATAAACCACGGTGTGCTTAATTCAAACAGTGAGGCTTGGCTGTGCTCTGTTGCGCTGACTTTGGCGTATGGCGATCGGTTATGTGGCGGCTGTGGCTTTTTTAAACTTGAAGATCTTAAACGTCTTGTTTATTACCAAATTGCCCGTTATCAAACTTGCAGCAGCACAACTTCCGCCCAGCCTCTCTCTCATTGAGAATTCCACAGCGGTGAGGAGACAGCGTCCTTATGGTAATCTGCGGGTTCGTTCGTGGCACTCTATTATTATAAGCATGAACAGTACAGTATTGTACATACGTACGTATGGGGCGGAACGGGACCGGGTTCATTCAATACCCGAATGCACTAGTAGTCGGGTACTACTCTAAAAGACGCGAACGCGTCGGTTTAAACGGCGATTGAACTCTCATCCCTTATGGCATTGTATAGTGTCACGCAAATAGTGGTGGTTTCGGCGGCGGACGGCGGAGTTCCAGAGTCCCCGGCCGGAGAGTATGGGACATATATGTACGTTTTTTTTTGTGTTTCCGGAAATTGTAGACCGCCGCTCGGCGGTCGGTCGCAACAGAGACATACACAGCCGCAGAGCACTAGTACTACAGTCGATGCTCCCTCTAATCTCCGGAATCTATTCTCGAGTCGTAAAACCGTACATTGGAGCTTACCATGCGGGGTAAACGGGGTTAACAGGGCAAACGGCTAACCCCACTCCTAACGGCTTGCGGTGTTTAAAACCCTCCGTAGCAAACAATTACTGTATTCCTTTCTTCACGTGTCCACAATCCCACAATCCCACACAAATATCCGCACAAATTTCCACACGTTCGCTCGCTGACTGAGTCGTTAACTGGCCGACGCTGACGCTGACGCTGACGCTGACGCTGACGCTCATCTGACGCTGATGCTGACGATGTATGGGCGGCCAGGGGCATCTGCGGCACTTCAAAGCTCCTGGGTTTCTTGTCGATCGAGGCGCTTTTGTGTGTGGTCCCCCTAACCATACCCGAGGCATCTTATGACAAGATGGCGCTGACAACCACACATTGCACAAAAATATATTAAGGTGGTATATTTCCTGTTTGTTCTGAATCTGGAAGTCCCGGTCGTTATTTCCAACAAAAGCAGTGGACCCAGGCTCCAAGCTAAGTTACTGTCAACATACGAAATATCTATCATGGCGCCTGCTAGATCCTCGATTGGGGGAGAAAAAGACCGTCTACGGGTGATTATTGCGGGAGGTTCGATTTCAGGATTGGTGCTGGCTCACTCTCTTTATTGCAGCGACATCGACTATGTGGTTCTAGAGGCTCGCGACGAGATTGCGCCGCAAGTTGGCGCATCAATTGTTGTCCTTCCAAACGGTTCGAGGATCCTCGATCAGTTGGGCATCTTCAACGATGTCCTTGATTTGATAGAACCGGTGGAAAACACCATAACATGGACTGGAGGAGACGGGAAACTGATTATGGACAACAATGGGGCCCGTCTAATGAGAAATAGGTGGGGTTTTGGCTGGGGCGCGCTGTACGATATGATATACTGATACGTAATTTAGAACTGGATACCCGATCTGCTTCCTTCAGCGCCGCGATTTATTGAAGGTTCTTCACGCCCACACTCCGGACAAGGCCAAGATTCACACATCCAAACGAGTATGTAAGGTGGACCACCAAGATTCTGGAGTTGTCGTACACTGCCAAGACGGATCGAAATACTCTGGAGATATCATTGTTGGTGCAGATGGAATACACAGCACCGTGAGAACTCTGATGCAGCAGCACATCGAGTTGTCGAGCCCCGGTGCCACAAAGAAAGATAGCAACAGTATCTCTGCGGAGTATAGTTGCATTTTTGGGCTTGGGAATCCCGTGGAAGGGGTACTCCACCCAGGAGACTCACACAGGTCATACACCAAAGGCTATTCAACCCTGTCCTTCGTAGGACGAGGTGGATCTCTGTACTTCTTTCTCTTTTCAAAGCTGGACAAAAGATACCATGGCAAGGACATACCGAGATATTCGAAAGCCGCAATGGACGAAGCCGTAAAGCCCTTCTTTGACATCTACATGACCGACTCCATCAAATTCAGACAGGTGTGGGAGAGGCGCACAGTTGCAACCATGAGCCCCCTTGAAGAATCTGAGAATGAGCATTGGGTTTCAGATAGATTTGTGTGTTTAGGGGACTCTATACACAAGGTATAACTATACTGGCTTAAGTCCGATGTGTTTGCTTATAAAACTGACATTCAACAGATGACCCCCAACTTTGGAGCGGGAGGCAATGCAGCTATAGAGAGTGTGGCAGCACTATCCAACAGCATCTCAAAGCTCAAGGGCGCAAACCCGTCGACGGACGAGATTCGAGCGGTGCTGAAAGAATTCTACGTGAAGCGACACGAACGTGCCAACAACACCATTAAAACGGCCAATGATTTAACCCGGATTGAGGCTTTGGCAACGCTAAAGGATAAAATAATGGCGCTCCATGTTGTGCCTGCTTTGGGCGACTTTTTGACCGACCTTACCTGCGATGCGTTGGTAGGAGCAGAAATACTAGATAGCCTTCCACCACCAGCTAGATCTCTCGAAGCGACAATGTCCTGGGACCCCGAGTCTGGCACTGGAAAGCACGAAAGCAAATTGCTCCGAGCACTATATGCTCTTCCCCTTCTCGCCATCTTATATTGCTGTTCCAAGACCATGGGCTCGGCATTGGACCCTGTCATCCCATTGCTTGAGAGCGCGAGCAGAGCTGGCGAGATAGCCCTGGGCGACGGGCGAGTGGTGCCTTTGTTCACCCGCTATTTCGGCCTCAAGAGCATTGATGACATCGTTGCCGTCTTTGTTGCGGCCTTTACCCCATCAATTGGCGGGCAAGATCCTGCCAGCCGAATGCAAATGATAACATTTCTGGGAGATCTCATTCCCATCCAAGCCATATGGATGATAGAGGGTGCTAGACGCGGCAACTTTCTCACAGCATCTCATCTATTGTAAGTACAAATATCTCCTACAATGGCCAATAACTCACCTCTAACAGGCCGACAATTTTTGGTATCTTTTTCCAACTCAAAGGTATTGGCTACATTGCACCGATTTACTTCTTTCTGCACTACGTCCAGTCTCCGTTAGAGAACTACCATGCATCGGATAATAGACTCACCCAAATCGGCGCTGTCAAGACCATCATCCCCACGATCCTCCTGTCCTACGTCGTTCCCACCATCACCATGTTCGCGGCTCCAACCCTCGCCACTCGCCAATGGGTAAACGGCCTGTTCTGGCAGCCATTCCCGGTTTACGGCGCCATCCTCCAGCGCGTTCTGGGACGGTTCGTCACAGATACTACCTACGAAGAACGCATCAACAACCCCGAGGCAGATATGCCACACCTCCGACGGATTTACCGCTTCGCTGGAGTGGCCGCGGCCTGTGCGTTCTTATACGTCCGCTTTAAGTCCCCAGTATCGGCCACGGAAGTGTTCCTCGAGGGCATCAGGAATCCAGGGGCTGCCGTGCCACTAATCCAGAGAGTTTCCAAGGCCCTCAGGTACGATCAGATCTGCGCATTCAGTGCCGGGGCTGTCTGGATGTTGCTGAACTTCAGGGACCTGAAGAAGGCCAAGAAGGTCAAGGCGGGTTGGGCGAAGATTGTGGGAACAATGGCTGGTTTATCACTTCTCGTTGGCCCAGGAGCTGCGATGACAGCCATGTGGGCTTGGAGAGAGGAAGCTCTGGTCAAGTCATATGTTTCCCGCGGTCAAAAGTAATTAATTAGACAGAATGTATAATTTCAACTAGCTTAATGAGTGACTGAGAATTATTACTACGCAAAACGGTATTGCCAACAGGGCTGTTATGTACAGTCCCACTCACTCCTCCCACCTAATTTCTGGTGTGACAGCCATCAATATCACCATGTTCCATCATCAGTCGGTGCTGTAAAAGGAGCTGGTCAGGATGGTACAATTGTTTTCTCCCAAGGAGGAGATTCTCAAAAGTAGTAATGCGATCGATAAGCGACTTCTTCTCACCAATGAGACCTTGGTTGCGGCGTTCAAGGTGGCCGATATACTCGGTAGCCTTGGAAAGAATTGTAGCCTAGGCTTGTTAGATCAATGATTTCTATGAAATGAAATGAAGAGCACCTTATTCAACTTGTTTGGTGGGATCAGACCATCCAAGTCCTCAATCATCTCCGCCATTTTCCTGCTGCCTTTCCCACCTAGCGTTTTCTCCGTAGCTCGGAGACTTGGGACACTCTGTCTCAACGCTGCGATTTTATCGTTCAGGTTTGTCCGATAGCGCTTCTCAATCATATTGTGGGCCGTTTTCTTCAATGGTGGCCGCGGTGGTGTTTCAGGGGTCCCGTCGTCCTCTTCGTCTTCCTCAGTGAGTGGGGAAGACTTGCGCTTTCTTGGCCGCATACCACGAGGAGGCGTGCTGCCGAGCAAGCTGCCAGGAGATGGCGACGATGAGTTTTGGATTGGCAGTTCAACGGTAGGAAGTGTAGTCGTTTGTGCCGCTGGAGCTGTGGAAAAGTCCACTGCCTGGTTCGACAGTTGGGTTTGATTCGTGCCCGAAGAGTCGTTGCGGGTCATTTCCACTGAGACTTGCCACGGTGGCAGAGAAGTGTTGTTGCCCGTCATTGCCTGTGGGTTTGCCCAATGTTGTTCATGGAAATGGAGCATACCGTCCTCACTGATCGGGGTAGGAAAGAGTGGTTCTTCATCCTCAAAGTAAAGGGATGGACCGCCCATCATGCCTGGAGACTCGTCCATGTAATTTTGCTGTGGCAGCGACGACATGATGTGTAATGGATGCTGTTCGTTCGTTCGTCCTTGACCTGTGCTTTCATGTGGTGGTGATGTTAATCATATTTAAATCATCCCCCGGTGTCCCAGCTGGACTAATAACTACTATAAGCTTCTGTTAACTAATATTAACCATTGTTAGCTACTGTGAGCTATTATGACTACTATGACCGCAGGAGCCATTGTGATAACTATGGTAACTGTGGAATATAGCGACTATTGTGAGCTACCGTGGGCTACCATGAGCTACTGTGAGTTCCCGCGAGCTACTGTGACAGTAGCGGGCGAAACTGACAAAAACTGACACCTGCCCACACCCTAATATACGTCACGTTACCAACTTTATTTACCTTTAATTACTTTATTTTTACATTTTTACAGACACTAGAGATATATATATGCCCCACCTTCCTACATTCAGCTAGCTCCAACGGGTCTCAACGATGCGCCCCGATGCCTAACCGTGGCAGAGCCGCAACATACCAGATGAATGACTTCACGATCGAATGGTTCCGACTGCCCTTTGCACGCAGGTCCATTCGTACTGTGGTTCAAATTAGTATTTGTCCTGAAATTATCTGGGAGGTGACGTCAAAACTTACAGCTTTGCCATCTTCGTCCCCACTATATAATCCCGTGGGCATTGGCGTCAGAGCAGTGATTGTGCCTGGCATCCTCTCTCCTCCCTTTCTTTGGTCGACATGATCGAGCCGCTTTACCAACTCCAGATTCCACTTCCCATTCGCTCCCACACACTTGCGCCAACAGTTTACCACGCCTCGCCGATGTCCCGTAAATACCAACGTGTTTACAAGCCACTCATTTCCTGCACCCTCATAGAATGCGCATGAATGTACGTAGTCATCAGGATCGATGCAGATGTTCTGGTCGACCATTAAATCGCCATTGAGCGTGTAGAGTGCCGCTCGCTGCCCGCGGCAAAGCAGGATATCACCGTTGACGGAGTTAATCTGTGCACACTGCACAGCTCGTCCTGAGGCGAGTTTGAGCACGAACTCAAGCCGGTTGAGGTCCCATAATAGGACTACGCCATCAGTCGATGCTGACAGAATCGTGCTAAAGCTCTTGCTCACTGCTAGCGTAGAGATGGGTTGCGTGTGCCCAAAGAGGCTAGTCATCGGGGAGAGGTCCACAGACTTAGCATTTGGCGCGACCGTGGTCCTCCATACCGAAAGGACACAGTCTACCCCTGCCGTCACAAGAGTTTTGGAGTCTACAAACATCGCAGATGAGAGCTGACCCTGGTGTAAGTTCTCAAACAAGCCGAGTAACTTTTTCGAATCTGCGGCATAGAAACGCACACTATTGTCTGCGAAGCCCCACTCCATGTATTTATCAAATAGTGACGGCATATTCAAGCGGAAGGCAGAACCACAAAGAAGTCTATCGAGTTTAGGTGCGTAAGTCAAAGACGTAATTTTGTCAGAATGCTCAAATAATGGAAAAGGAAGACGTGTGAGTGAACCTGCGGTTGTGTCAAGCCGACGCGGATTGTTTTTCCAGTCGTCACGAGATTGATGTGGCTTTGTGAAAACTTGGTGTGGTGTCTGACCAAAGTTGTGAATAATGCTGATGGTCTGTAGCTTCTCGTGATGGTCTTGTATTGCATCTAAATCTGTTGCGCCACGGTACGACAAGTGGTGGAATACATTAACGTTCTCGATTGCAGCCTCGCCGTTTTGCTTGCAGCCAAAGACTAGGTCAATCCACTCATGAAGATGGGCGCTGGCGTAGGGGCTCTCAAGTGCTTCCCTATTCTTTGCAATAAATATCTTGGGGTCGCCTTTGGCCCAAGGCGGCAATTCGACGTTGTCGATGGAACCGCCAGTACCCTGCCGTAATCCGAAATTGAATCCGTTGCTATTCGTAAGGAATTCGGGAAGACAGAAAAACTCCGGCGTCAGCTCCCTAACATCGGTCATGTTGTCCCGCGATGCTGATTTCCATGCCTTTTCTATCGAATAAAACATGCGATCGGGGTGGTCAAAGTTGCCACCCTGGATCAAGAGATATGATTGGACAAATGGCTGTAATCTAATTAAATACGAAGCCACAATCATAGCGGAAGTATAATGCGTGCCATAGTGAAATGGATTCTGTTCGCCCATTTCCGCAAATGTTTTATACCTTTCCACGAAATCTGCTGCCCTGCTGAGATGCTGGCATCCCATGGGTTTCGAAAGGTCACGGAATGTTGCTGGATTATCCAAGTCAAGCTCTTCACTGGTATAATCGGCTATAACCCACGGAAACACCGGGTACTGAGTCAAATCATTAAACGTGCGTCCGGCCATGGTGTTCACTAGCATCAAGTAGTGGAAGTTGGATATCTCTCCTTTGGCCCACCTACGCATGGCTGGGTTCCAGGGAGATGAGTTCATTAGGCCAGCGAGTCGAGAACTGAGCGTTGTGGGTGTCTCGTCGGGGGCCTTCAGTGCCTCCATTCGCCACGCATCTTCTCCATCAGCAGGCGACGATTTATCGCCAGGTTGTGGTGCCTTGCTTGTCATCGTTGAGTAAAGATCATTTCGAAGCACCGGATTCAATGCAGTTAGAAGATAACTTCTCCCGTCAGTGAAAAAAACCTCCACGGCGACATCACGGAACAGAAACCTGCGCTTCGAAACGCTCAGTACCTCGCTCCATTTCCAGCTGCGACTTTCTTGCTCGCCTTTGCTTTGTGATGGCTTGCCTTTGATTTCCTTCCCCGAAATCATTTGAACGTATGGATCTCTTTCGTCAGCGGGCGCGTTCCACACATCGACAATCTCCCCATCAGACCGTTGGAAGAAGTCGTCAATAAGATATAGCGAGTCCTTCCCGAGTATTAGAAGTCCTTCGCAGGCCTCAAGTCCAATAATGCGAGATATGTTGAAAACATGCTGGACCTGATCCCCACGTTCTAGACTCCTCATGACCTTCCTCTGCTTATCTTCAAAATTGTCATCATTATCATTTGGATCATCTATGAGTTCGAAGTCTTCCTCTCCAGCTACACTTCCTGCCTCGTCTGATTCTTGCTTTCCAGAGTCGGCAGCTGAAACCCCGCTTGACGAGTCCTGGGGCCCATCTATGGCAGGGATGGCGGTAGACACTGGCGTTGCGGCGACATCTGCCGTAGCTGATGCTGGCGCAAGTTTAGTATTGAGTTTGATGACTGGTTCTGGCCCATTGTTTCTCCTTTTAGGTTGATACTCCTCGGAGCTGGGTCGATCAGGAATTAAACGAAGCCTCATCCTATTACGACCCTCGGTTTGATCCAACCTCCACTTGCACGGGACACCGTTGTCGAAAACCCCACACGTCCTCTGCAAATCTCGACCCATCTTTATAAATGAATTAATCAAGAACGTGAGGGTTTCCTGTTGATCCTGCATTGTCCTCTGGTGTTTCAGATGCTCAGCGGCGTAGATATTCTTCCCCCAGAGATTGGATGTAAGGTCATGGCGTAGCATAACATCCGCATCATTCCTATCCTCTGCCTGCCATTGCCTCAGCCTATCCTTGCGCTTAGCCAGGCGTGTCTTTAATGCTTCCTCTGTTTTTCCGTTTTCAGCATTAACAAAGTCTTCCCATGTGCGAGACAGTGCGCCAAAAAAAGGTTTATCGAGCTCATCTCGATGGTCGCTGACCCACTCGACAAAGGAGTCATTGTCGAGCTCCATTAACCTCTTGAAGCCCAATATCAACCTTTGTTTGTCCATAGACATCACCAAAATTGCCGATGTTTCATCCGGTTTTTGAACAAGTAAAATACGCCACAGGTCTGCCGCAGCAGAACAGATTTTCTGGCGCGGGTCAACCAACTTCATGTATAGTTGATAACACATGAGCTTCAAAAACTCCCCTTCACTGGCCTCGGCGGACAGGAAAATCGTCTGCCAGTAAAGCAACTTGTTCATAAACAGGGCAGCTTCCTCTTCGGTAACACCCACAGCATCGATTTCGGACAAGCGCAAAAGCACAACCCGTAGAAATGTGCTGCGAATAGTTTGGATTGCTTGGTGGCAAAGCCGAACACTTTTAATCTTTGATGTTTCTGGTTGTTGAAAATAGTCAAGCAGGTGACCGGCAAAATCCAGGAATGGCTCCGCACCTCCAAGGAACCATCCTTCAAAAATTGCCTCTGTAATATGAGTTGTGAAACGGGCCATATTTGTTATGATTTTTGGTTGTATCAATAACTTGGGTTGCAACTGTATCGTATTGGAGACGTGTGATATTGTATTCCGCAATATATACGATTCGAAATATGCCTTGTGTTCTTGGAACCCGGGTGGCACTTTGAGAAACAGACCAAAGCCTGGGAATTCTTTACGTTCAAGAATCTGATCAAGGAACACGTTGATGGTGAGTTCCAGTAGTTCCTCGACGACAGAATTGCCAACCTTTTGAGATATAACTGCATTCTGGGGTTTGCCTATTCCCGTTAACTTTGCTGAAGATGGTGACAATGCAGGGCGGTTTGCTGTCAGCAGTATAAAGGATGAGCCACGTCGAAGCGGTTTTGCTTTAGAGCTAGTCCCGTGCACATCTTGACCGAGATGTGTTTCAACGGAAGTGGTACGGACAACGGGAGAAGGTGCCGATAATCCTTTTTGCGTCGGGCGGATGATAACGTCTTCGCCATCGAATGTAAGAGCAGAATCTCGTGAATTGAGTTCCGTTTCCGGGCTCACAGCATCTGCATTGACTACTGCCGGGAAGAGGACAGCAAGAAGGAGCCGCACATACTCCGAAGCGATAGCAAAATCACGGAAATTCTGAGACTGTTCGTGGAGATACGATAAAAACCGGATAACTGCATGGAGCACAGCTGCCTGGCCACCAAGCTTATCCGTCGAAGATGTTGCTAGCTCTGAAAATAACGATTAGAACGCCGTTAGCGAGGAAGAATGGGAATATAAACATACGTCGCGCCTCTAATTCTTTAGTCAAAGACATTGATCTTCGTCGTGATCCTGGGGTGGGTACTTTTAACTGACCAGCAGCAGGCCCATTATTGTTCATATCGGGATGGGGCGAATTAGCGTCATCTTGGTTATGAACCAAAGTATTGAGGCCCTGCTGTAGCATGGCCACAATAACTGGAAGCACGTCAGGATACACCAAGGATTTTCGTCCAAATAGTTCGGAAAGACTAAATAGATCAAACGACCTATCAAAATCAATCTCGGCTACGTCGTAGTTGAAGAGAATGCTGAATATGATGGGATAAAGCGTAGGTATATCCCACCACCGCTTTAATCGATTGCGCATGACACAGAAGCCGCCACTTGACTCTGTGAACTTTTTCACATACGCAAAGCCATGGACAACCAGAAGACGACTCAAGATCTTGGCCCCCAGAACTACAACTTCAGGGTCATCTTCAGCCAAAAGATGCAATAGCCACTATTGAAGTTAGGGATAGTACGTTAATGTCAGCGAGGCAGCTCACCTTGTTCGTGACAGTTTTGGCAAACCTTTTCAGGTTTATAGTGCTTCCCTTCTCACACAGCAAGTCTGTATACATCTGTAGGACACCTCTCCCCAGTTCCCGTTTGGACATGATGGGAGATGGCGCATTGACATTGCTATCAGACAATGTGTTTATTGGTAGACGTTTTGGTGTTGAGGGACCAAGTTTTTGATTATTAACGGTTCCAAATTTGGCCTTGGGTGTCCGCGATTCAGAAGTACTTGGCTTATGGAAAGAATAAGTCACAAACAAAGCTAGTGAACGATGAACTTCTGGGTTCAGGCTGTCCAGTACTAGGACTGTAAATGCCTCCACAAATACAGGGAAGATCTCTGTGGAGAATGTCTCGGCTTTCAAGGCATCGAGAAAGCGTTTCACAATTCCTGTAATTTTGGTCAGCTAGTGCGCTCTATTCAGCTGCAGAGGGCGCCACTTACGCATGCGCGCTAATCTCTTAGAGTTATAAAGGTGATGCTTGCTCATTACTGCAAAGGTAATGAATTGCTTATAATAGAGCTTCTGAGTAACAGAGGCGCTCTTCCGCCACACGTCGAAGTCGGCCACCAGCGTGCGATATGCCATGGGATTATTTATCATGGATTCTTCCGGGGCTCTATGGTTGTAGCCAACAAATCCCAAGATGACACTAAGTAACTCAAAGCTTACCTTGTCCCTCTCTTCGGGGCATGTTGGGAGAGCTTCGCCAATTTGGCTACTTCCAGATGACATGGAAGGTGTGGAACTTAACTTGCCTCTCAATAAAGCAGCAAGAACGGCATAGCCATTTTCACGCTCCATGGCCTCGCTATTTCGCCAGCTGCCCTTAACACTCTCAAAAAATATTTCAACGGCCCGTACTAATTCTTCTCTGGAGGTAGCATCTTCCACAAGTTTCATTCCAATCGCGATGCACCCTCCAAGACGCCACATGGCATCGTCAAGTGCTTGGGGTACAATGACAACAGGGCCACCCTTCAACAAAGCCACGCCGTTTGCAGAAACTAATGCGTCATTGTAGAAAGGGATGGCAGCATTAATGGCAACAGAAGTGCCGGTATTGTTTGCAAGGCGATATAAGTTTGTGGACGCACTTGCGCTAAGACCGCCCACCAGCTGTGGCATATCAAGTTCACCTTGGATGTCGTCCCCCAATATAGCGATGGGTAGAATGCTAAATACTATCCGTGCTTCAGGGATTAGATTGCTCGCTTTATCCCTGATTGCAGTGACAATCTCGGACTTCTCATCTTTTCCTGGGTGCATGATGTCGTTTCGCATGCTCAGAGCAGCCGATGCTTCATATGTCTGAAAGGACCCAAGGCAGTCTTGGAAGTTACCATTATAGCGAGGCCCAAGCCGGTGATGCACAGCAATGATTTCGTCACTAAGGGCCTCTTCAAAAAGATGTGCCGATGCCAACGACCATTTCGAAAACACCTTGCCATGTCCTAGCTTGCTTGAAAGGTCTTGAGGAGTACCAATAAAAGCATGCACCGGATTTAGTTTGGAGCTGGAAGATGAAAATGATGCAAAACTCTCCGTGCTGGGGTTTGATTGTGGCGGAAGACATGGATACTGACACTTTACTTGCTCCACAAATTCGCCGTCAACATATAACGCAGCCTTGCTCGAGGTTATTGCTCGTGGACGCCGGTGAACGATCACGACATAATACCATTTGTTTTCCTTGAAGACTGTACTCTTGAACCGGACGCTTGGTCTAGACGAAGTGACTGAAGTTTGAAGAATGAAGTTATGGGTATCTTTTTCGAGGTATGCAAGAACAAAGCATGTTTGGCTCAGATCAAACGCTCCAAATATGGTGGTGTGCGCGTCTGGATCAAATCGATCTATATGTACCCAGGCTGCGAAGGTGTAGCCTGCAGAGGAAGAAGGTGGAGGAAAGGGGCGACCAAGAGTAGGAAGCTCTATTGAAGAGTACCCATTGAGGGACAGGTCAAATTGTATATGCGGTGGGTTTTGCGTCACCTTTGTCATCCTGAGCAAAAATTCTGCGGCTCTAGGGGATCGATTACGAAGCAAGTAGCGAGCATCTTCAAGTGAAGTCAGGCCAAGGGACATCAATGATCCACAAAGATTTTCCACAGCTTTTTGTTCAGGCAGGGAAAGACCGGTGCCATCATCAAATGCCAAAGGAAGGATAGACGAGAGAATTCCCGTTGAATGTAGTCCTAACAGGTTGGCCTGTGAAGCAGCGGAAATGTTTGACAGAGCCAGTATTATCACAATGGATGTTGGAGCCAATGACAAGGGGCGATTTCTAGGCAGCGCTTTCCAAAACCCTATGATGGTTGGAGCGATGTCTGGATTCCAAAGGCCATCAATGTCTTTGAGCTTGAGACTTATGTCCTTCTCTATCATCTGTGCAGCTTCGTATGCACCATCATCGCTGGTCGGGGCCGCCGGTCGACTAACTAGTTCCTGCGCTGCAGAGTTCACCTTCTGCAGTGTGTTCGTTGGCTCCTCTGGTTCTTTCTTGAATGAGGAACTGTTGTTTTCAAAGGAGCTGCCTTGGATGTCTTGGCATAGAGAGTACAGCTTCTCATTGTCAACTGCAAAGGCCAATAATATGCCGAATAACTTGTTTTCGCTCCATGTGTCAAAGTCACTTCCCCCGAAGCCGATGCTCGCAATTGCCTGCTCCAGAGCGGCCCAGCCGCCCCCTTCCACTCGTTTCTTGAAGTATCTTCGATTTCCATGGTGGCCTCGAAAGGCATCCGATAGCAAGGCAAGGGTAGTTGCAAGGAGGTGAAATAGCTTCTCTTTTTCTTCGTGGCTTCTTGTTGTGGGATGGTAATAGCCCGAGACAGAGCGGATGGTGCCTAAGATTGTCTGGAACCCGTCGAGGTGCCTAAAGACATCTCTGGCACGATCAGACTTTGGGGACTTGTCGAGACATTGTCGTAAGGATTCTACGGTTGTAGATATAGCCGTAACGTCATCTGCTCGGGATTTTGTCGGATTCTGAAGACTCTCTTTGAGTATCAGAAGGAGTTCTCCAAGTATTGTGGTGGACTCAGTAAGTGGAGGGGGTGCTGAAGTCGAACTGGCGGTCAAAGAGCGGTAGCGGCCGGTCCGAGACGACATCCTGACTCCTCTACTCAAATAGGTGTCGTTTTTCTTCGAAGCATTGTCTGCCCTTGCCGCAAACCATGTAGATCAGCCCGTTCGGTTCGCGCTTCGTGTTACCTAATTTGGGCACATTAGGTTGCAGATGTAGGGAGGAATTGGCAACTGGGGTTCCTTTTGTGAGTGTGAGGACAGCTGCACTCTCACACTGTATAAAATCTTCAACTACGAGAAATGATACAGAATCGTGCTCTGTTCAGGGACCGCACTGCAGCTTCCTTCGTCATACCGTATCTGTGTGGGAAGGCGGCGACGAGGCTGAGCATCGTGAGTGAGTAATAGACGCGCGGCACAGGGCCAATGGCTGTTACAGCCTTGTCTCCGCCCCCATCCGCCGTCCCCGCCATGAGCGGTTGATCGCGGTCCATGGTAGGGGAGAATAGATGACGAAATCGCAGAGGCAGATATGCCATCTGCCTTCATATTTGTTCTGTGATAATGGGTATTATAGATTGATGAATTACTACTTAATGTTGCCTTGCAATAGCAAACAGAACAGCCGTGCTTAGTGAGTTAAGTGAAACCACGTGTGCACGTGCAATTGCCCAGCACGGAACAATGTACGTAGCCGTCTATACTACTCTATAACCAAACTGGCAACTTTACTCCAGTATGTACAGAGAACAGAACTCTGGTTAACAGGCAGCTGATAAGCACACGCTCACAGATATGGACTTGATAACCCGAAGCCGGAGAAACAAGCACGCACACCCACCCCCGTTCGCTGCGCACAGAGTGGTTCCGTATGTACTCGGCAGTACTCTTCCTGTTCAGGCCGGAGTAAGCAACGGCGACCGTGGATGGCTGATGACATCATTGCTAAGCTATATTGTGCCACAAAACGGTACCTTGCAGTATACGCCAGCATACTGCCAGTAATATGTACTCATCTCCTACCGCTCGGATACTCGCAGCATCACAGCACCAAATATACTCCCCAGCAGTAGCAATGGTGCCATACGTGCTGAGACAAGGCCACCTATGTGCGTGCTATACCATAGGCAGTTCTCTCTCTCTCCGTACCCAAGTTTGTGGTCACGGGACTGCCGACCAGGAAACTAGGAAACAATCACTCTTCGGAGACATTACAAGCCATTTGTGGCCCATGAGTCGAGGCAACAGTGAGGCAATGCTCCTCTCCCGCGGCGGTTCAGGGCCGCCGAGAACAGGGCGCTGTAGGCCGCTGTAGGCCCATATAAACGTATCACGGGTGTACCGTATCACGAGGCGCTCACCACCACTCACCTCACCGATAAGAGTCTACGCTAGTCTCTCTTTCGCTTAGTCCCTCCTCGCTTCACAGCAAATCGGGTTTGGCCAGCTGCACCAGCCTGTCTCCATCTCCAATCAGTCGCTCCAATAGGCTTAGTAAGGTTTCGTACCCACCGGCCCAGCTTCGCCTTCCCCAACCTTTCCTTGTCATGTAGTCAGAATGAGTACCCGGCTCGCTCGCCTCCAACCCCGTCCGTCCCCC
>JPJV01000121.1:0-27799 GCA_000750745.1 Pseudogymnoascus sp. VKM F-4281 (FW-2241)
TCTTCGCATAATGCCCTTTGAAAGTCATATACACGTGTAAAACGCGTCTTAAGTTCTAGTCGTCGACCAACAAAACGATATACCCATTGTTTACCAACGCGTTGCGTGCCACGTAATGCAAGTAACAAGTTTGCCATATCTTCAACACTAGCAATCTGGGGAAACCCTCGCATGTCTAAGTCTAGAACATAGCGAACAATAGCCTCCTCTTCAGTTGCAGTCAAAATGTAACAATTTGCGTAGGTTTCAGCTCTTGTAGTGTGACTGTTCATTCTACGATGTACAGATGTTCTAGGTACATTATAGAGTCTACACGCTTCTCGGACACTTAACTTATTAGAGGATTGGATAGCGTTAATAGCTAATATAATTCTTGCTTCATGGGATGGTTGTGGCATTTTTTGTTGTTGGAGAATTTGATGTAGAATTACGAAGACTGCATTGCGGTGGAAAGTGGCCCGCTCAGTGATATGGCCCGCTTAGTGATGAACCACGTTAGTATATATTAATAGTGATTTGGCCCTAAGAGCAACTCATCAGCATAAATGGCTAAACCAATAATGTATTCATCTGTTTGGTTGTTTTAAGTTTAAAGTGAAATCCGTGTCCCTAACCTCGTTAGATGTTTTGGAAAGAATATATTTCGTAGAATTTTCTCTCAAGAGTAGATTGTGATAATGGTTTAGATTTAATAAGGTTATCCTGTAACGTACATGCATAGCGAAAGCTCCAGCATAGCGAACGCTCTACCCTACCCTATTATACCATCTTCCACCTTCTAACCTCGTGTTCTCTATTACCCAACATGCCTTAAAAAAATGATGATACTTAAGTAAACTTAGCCTTATCAGCTATTAAGAATGACTCTTCATTAACTCTTAGGCGCGCAGCTGCTATCTACAGAGTACACCATACAAAGCTAAGCCGTCGTATACATGGAAAGCAGTCACGACGCGACCAAGTAACCAACTCGAGGAAATTGACCAATCTAGAAGAGTCAGTCATTATTCAATACATACTCAACTTGGATTCCAAAGGATTCTCTCCTAGACTTCGTAGTGTAGAAGATATGGCCAACTACATCCTTGCAGACCGCAACGCACTACGCGTTGGACTGCGTTAGGCTTCAAACTTCGTTCGGCGACAACCAGCACTTAACACACGTATTAATCGGAAATACGACTATTAGAGGGCTAAATGCGAAGATCCAAAACTTATCTATAGTTGGTTTGCGCTTGTGCAGAACACAATTGCAAAATACGCTATTCAAGATGCTGACATCTATAACTTCGACGAGACTGGGTTTTTAATGGGCGTGATCTCAACTACAACAGTAGTTACAAGCTCTAAGCGACGTAGAAGACCAAAATCAAAGCAGCCTAGAAATCGGGAATAGGTAACGGTAATCCAAGGTGTTGGTGCACTTGGCTAGGCCTTACCGCCGTTTGTGGTTGTGAAGGGCAAATTCCACCTCCGATCTTGGTATGAGGATAGGCAATTACCTAAGACTTAGAAGGTCCATCCAAGTAAGAATAGGTAGACAACAAATAAGATTATGCTAGATTGGGTCAAGCACTTCAATTAATATACTAGGCTACGGACTATTAGTGTATATCGCCTCTTAATTCTTAATGGTCACAAGAGCCACCACTCTATTGCCTTTGAGGAATACTGCAAGGATAATAGCATTATTACTCTCTGCATGCTGCCACATTCCTCCCATCTTCTCCAACCTCTTGATGTTAGCTGTTATAGCCTATTGAAAAAAGCGTATAGTACGCAAATTGAGATGTTAATGAGAGGGGGCCAAACACACATTACTAAGGATGACATCCTCCTAGCATTTCAAGCTGCCTTTAAAGTAGCTATAACTAAGAAAAACATTAAGGGAGGGTTCTGTAGTGCAGGGCTACTTCCGTTTGACGTAGGGGTAGTTATTAGGTTGCTTGATCTTCAATTAAAGACACCAACACCCCTATCATCACGTCCTAGAACCTCCTAATCTTAGATCTCTAAGACGCCTAACAACCCAACTAAAGCAACTTCTTAGTCTACATTCTTAAAGAATTGGATTCTCCATTATCTAGGTAGCTCTCTAACGCAGAGTTGCGACGTAGCTAAGAAACTAGGCAAAGCTACAATAGGTGCAATGCATTGGTTAGCATTGTTAGAAGCAGAGAACCAAATGCTCTAAACGTAAATAGAGGACCTTAGCAAGCATCGGAGGGCTAAAAAAACACGTCTACACAATAGAGGGTCACTTAGTGTACAAGAGGCTAAAGATCTAATAGCTGAGATTAATATAAGTAAGCAGATAAAGGGGGAAATGCACGTAGGTAGTAGTTGTGCACCTAGGACTAAAACGCGCCCTTGACGTTGTGGCAACTGTAGGGAGGCTAGACATAACACAAGGACCTGTTAGGTAGTAGTAGAAACATCTAAGGAAGATAGTTCTACGTAGTTTGAACTAATTAAGCATTGTAGTTTGTGTAATAGGTGTTATAAAATGTACAGATGTAGTAGGGTGGAGCGTTCGCTATACTAGTGTCACGGGTGCTTAGGGGGTGGTGCGGTTAGAGTAGTAGAGGGGGGTCGCTGGGGGTTCGGCCGTGTGTCGGCAGGGAGAGCGGCAGGCGGCCGCCCGAGAATTGTTGTTAACAGGGCATGCATCACGTGCCGCTAGGGAAGCTACAGTCGGGCCGGTTGGTGGTCGCCACCGATCCTGTGCCGTTCTGGGTACGATGTTATAACGTAGGGGCAGGGCTGCAGAACGAGGGGTTGACCTACTAATCATGGTACGCCACGACTACAGTGGTGTTTTGGCACCGAAGTCCAAGTATATAGGCCATAAACCCCTTTTCTGAAAAGGGGCAGAGTTTAGTCTAGGGAATACCATGCGTTCTGGCACTCTACCCATACTCATTACAACTAGAGCTTTCGCTATGCATGTACGTTAACTTAATTTGAGAGAATTATTTATATGTCGTGTGTAAATGTAGCTGCTGTTTTGTTAATTCCACTATCATTTATTAAAACGTACATGTATAGCGAAAGTCACAGACAAGCGAAAGTTACTTAGATGCGCCAACGCGATAATAATTGTAATAAATCCACCACAACACTAGAAATCAATTAAATCTACTCAGAGTCCTCTTCCTTAGAGGTGTCTATTACAATCTAACACGTGCGTGCATTATGCCTAGTCTCACCACACTTGCCACAGCAACGTGCGCAGGTTTCTTCCCTTGGCTTCCGACCACTACTCGCCCTTGTCTCCTACTCTACTTACTATACAACGTCCCTCTTGTCCTATAGCTCCTGTTCCCCTTGTTGACTAAGTGATCCTCCTTGCTATAGTTAGGTTTTTCTTGCCCTCTAGCATTTGCTTAGAACTTCATTTGCCTATTAGAGGTTCTAGTTCTCTACCTTTAACAATGCAAACTAATGTATTATTTGCAATGCACCCTTTGTAAACTAGTCAACAGCTGCATAGATTAAGGTTAGAGAGCTATTTTAATAGTGTGAAATCCAAGTTTTAATAAAGGTAATGTATTTCACGTACGAGTTGCCTACATAGACGAGTTGCCTACCAAAACACTAAAATTGACTATTACTACCTACTACTACACCACCACCCTACATAATGACCCTTATTTAATCGTAATTGAATCCTTATGTCTCTCGCATGTATAGGAATTATAGCCTATAATACTACATAAGCTGTAGCGCTTCTGTCGGCCCTTAGAGCCTACCTGCCAACTACCCTCACCTACTACCTCTATATAGATTTGAGCATCAACCTTAGCACTCTAAAGGATATCCTCTCTGTCTTGTATAGAGAGACTACCCCCTTGTATTATACACCTCTTACACTTCCTTTCCCTCCTCTTTTTCTGTTTATTTGCTGCCTATAGAGCCTTAACTTCTACCTTAAGTAGAACAGCAGAATGTATTATAACTTGCGCCCCTTTAACAAGGCAGCTAACAGCATTATTAATTAAGATAGGAGAGCTGTTTTAATGTTGTACAATACAGTTCTTGATATACTCTATTTGAAAATCAAGCTCCCTTATAGTTTAAGGAGTCTTTGAGGTCTAATTGTTACTCTTAACTATAGGAGGGGTTGGAGTTCTTAAGTGTAGATTCAAGTAAGAGAGGACACTCTGTGGTTCGTACAGAACTAGTCCTGTAGCTTAGAATCTGCTCTTAATGTTCTGCTCTATAAACGTAGCTTTAAATGCTTCTTTAAATGCAGAGAGAAACTCAAGCTTTGTAATATAATTTAGCTAGTTCTGTACAAAGGTTTCAATCTGCTTTCTATACAAAAGCTTTAGCGGAGCAAAGCAGCTAACATCAAGTGGCTAAAGAATGTGCGAGGAGTGTAGTGGCATACAGTAGTGTTGAAATTAAGCTAAGAGATGGCTCTTATGTCTATTAAGAATAAGAAGGCAATAGGTTCCAATTGTACAAGCATTTGTATACTAATCGAAGTGTTGAATCCACTTATACCTAATTGAATTTAAAGTCCACCTATTCTCACTTAGTGTAATTACCTAGTCGTGTAGTAATCCTAAGTCCTTGTACTAAGTAGAGAGGTGATTCTGCGCCTTGAAAATAATGAATGGCGGGAGTGCCTATCTATACGAATTCACACCTTGAATAATTAACACCTATTCCCTATTTCCTAGCTATATAGTCTTTAGACGACTCTTTGCTTCTAAGCTTATAACTACCTTTGCAGTAGCAATAACTCCTATTGTAAAACCCGTTTCATCAAAGTTGTAAATATCCTGCTCTAAGATTCTATATTTCACAACTGTGTTTTGTACAAGGGAGAACCACCCTTTAATTATCTTTAGATCTTTGCATTTTGCTTGTTTATAATTGTACTTCTAACTGAATTTTGCTTTAAGTTCTGTACAACGCTTAATAAAGGTAGTAGTCTAGTTTATCCTAATAGGGCCCTTGTCTTGTTTAGAGAGTAGTAGGTCTGCCATTTCTTATATAGCTTGTAGCTAGGGTGGAAATCTATGCGAATCTAGGTTAAGGATATACCAAACGAGAGCTGACTCTTCGTACAGAGTCAACTTCTATAAGTTAGGGGTAGAGTTGCGTTAGGAAGTCATTCTATTCATTCTATTGCTAAGGGTCCTCTATAGTACGTCGTACAACAATGCAGTAGCTTAAACACTTTTAAATTAATGTTCCTTTAGTGCCTAAATAGCTAGAAGTAATCTATCTTCTTGATTAGATGATTAGGCTTATGTTAGTTGTGGCATTGTTAACAGTAGTCTAGTTAACGCGTTTTGGTGTTTTGGTGTTCTAGTAAGCAACTCGTCTATATAGGCAACTTGTACGTGAAATACGTTAGACTATAACATAACGTGTATATACACTAAGTAGGCCATGGCACTAAACAGGCCACTTCCTAGGTACATTATAGAAAAATAAAGGATATCTTAACTACAATATATTAAATCAATTAGAACTATTCTAAATCCTCTTCTCTAGATGATTCTATCTCTACTAAACAAGTTTGCGCATTATGCCTAGTCCTGTTATAGATTCTATAGCGCCTTGTGCGTTTTTCTACACGCCTTACACAACTACCACTTCGACGCTCTTCTTAGTTTATCTATACTACTAACTCCCTTAAATCCCATAGGTCTTTTCCTTCTTGAAAACTAAGTGAGTTTCCATCTTGTAGTTAGGCTTTTTTCGTCCTCCTACGCCTGCTTAGTATCTTATTTGCCTTATGAAGCTTAGTATTCTCAGCCTTAACAAGGGCTAGTTCATGCATTATCATTTGTGTCCCCTTCGCAAAATAGTTAACAGCTGCTATAAGGTGCGTTAGGGAGCTATTCTAATGCTATAAGATTTAAGTTTTTAAAAAAGTAGACTGTAAATGTACCTCTATTAGGTTCTGCAGTGTCTTTAATACCTATGGTTAGGCTATAATTTGCAGGGAGCTCGTTAGTGTTAGAGTCTATAACCTCACATCTAGCTTTAAAATAACAGCTTCTAGGTTAAATAAGACAAGTCCTAACCCTTAGAAACCTAACTAGATTGGTGTTAGAGTCTATAACCTTACATCTAGCTTTGAAATAACAGCTTCTAGGTTAAATGGGACAAGTCCTAACCCTTAGAAACCTAACTAGATGTTTTTTAAAGTAAATACTTTAAGGAATGTGTCTTTAAGAAGCAGAAGGAAGCCCTCCTTTGTAATATGTGTTACTAACTGCTATATCATTCTTTCTACTAACTAGCTATATCTCTGCTTTAATGGACTAAAGCAAGCAACGTCTAGCAGTTGAAGGATATAAGACGAGTAAGTAGGCATACACAACGTTATTATGTTGTGTTCTTTGCAATAGACCTCAAAATCACTAGAAACATAGCTCTAATAGCCGTTGAGCACTAATAGCTAGTATACACTAGACTTTTGATCTTTAGTATAGTTTTTGAAGTGCCTAATAAAGTCTATACCTATCTCATTAGTCGTCTATCTATTAGGACTAGGTCTAACCTTCTAATTATTTAGGATAGTGTTATCTTTGTACTAAGAAGAGAGGTGATACTAGCCTACAACTACAATAAATGGCAGAACTGCCTAACTAGTTGCATTAACAGCCTAGATCACAGTAGCCTATTCCTAGTTACCTTATTGCATTGTTTTAGGTCATGCACGTCGTTCCGAGCTTATAACTACTATACTAGTAGATATCTTGCCTATTATAAAGCTAGTCTCGTCAAAGTTGTAGATGTCTAACTCTAGGATACCATATTTAGCTATAATGTTCTAAACAAGCTAAAACCAGTCTCTAATAAGCTTTGGATCTTCGCATTAGGCCCTCTAATAGTTGTATAAGCGATTCTAGCAAGCTTTTAGCTTAGGCCTCTATACAACAAATCTTAAAGCCTAGCGCCCTCTAATAGGTATGTATAAGCGATTCTAGCAAGCTTTTAGCTTAGGCCTCTATACAACAAATCTTAAAGCCTAGCGCCCTCTAATAGGTAGCGCGTTATGTGTCATGTATATTAAATTCGCTATAGCTGCTACATTAGCAAGCCTAGGTAGAAACGCTTGTGTATCTAGGTTAAGTATATACTTAACAATAACCTCCTCTTCTAAATCTGTTATAATTCGAGAATTAGGCGTAATGTTATATCAAGAAGCTTAGCTGTTGACGCGTGCTTAGAGGGTACTTTAGGGAACCCTATAGAGCGCTACAAGGCACTGTATACTAAGCTTAGGGTCCTTCTTAATAGCTTTGATAGCTATAATAAGGTCTGCTTCATTATAAGTCTTCGATATTATTAATAGTAGAGTTATTACAACAGAAAGTTTAATTGTTGCGTTAGCATGTCAAAGTGGCCTGTTTGGTGCTATAGCCTACTTAGTGTACATATACGTTAGCTTTAATTAAGTTGTTTAGTATTTAGGAAACCCAAGGTTTAGTAGTACCTAGGCAGGAGCTTAGAGGTGTTAGTGTCTTTAACTTAAGTTCAAGTGTAGAGATTACTCTTTTTAACGATGTGACAGTTAGGAGGCTGCTGAAAAGAGCAGTCTTCGGTGCTGTTTTACGCAGCCCGCTAACCCACTTTTTAATACTCCCACACCCCCAAAATTAATCGCCGCACACCGATTTGTGCCTTAGGTTCAAATCCAACCCTGAAACAGCTCGTCCACATCGTTCACCTCGTTCAACCTATCCAACCTCTAGCCAACACATCCCACCTGGCCCTCACTATCCAGGTACCCACGAAAGCCAAAACTGGCCATCTCCTCGTTGAACTGCTAACTCAAAGGTATTTAAAGGCAGAATGTCCCTTGTTCGCTCTCTTTCGTCAGTTCATCGCCATCTGTCTCTTCTCTTTCTCGTCTGATTCATTCGATGCTTCACCCTTCCTACAAGCTTTCGCTCGTAGTCACTCTTTCAATATTTAATTCCCCTCGTCCGCATTTCTGTTTAGTCACTTTGTACCTCCCTCGATTGCTCTTTCAATTCTCTTCTTATTAATCCAACCAACCCTCCACACGTCCCTGTCTCGACATGCCCATGAGTTCCTACTCCGACGACGAATCCGACAGCTCGAGCGTTTTCAACGTCGATTCCCTTTTAGACGGTATCGACGATGGCACCGATGACGAATCGTGGCTATTTGACGACGAAGTAAAACACCCTCTGGAACACTATCTCGCCGAAGCAGAAGAACTCGATGTGCAGCAGCTTCGGCAACGACGATACAGCCCTAATACCCAAGTCCAGCTTGATTGAGTGAAGTTGCAGTGGGATTAGTAAGTCAACATTCAAATGACTATTGCTTATGCTAACTCTCCACTCCGAAGGTACTGCTCTTACATCAAGAAAGACCTAGCCCAATGCTTTCGCGATGTCACGATAAGATTCCTCAAAGGCTTCTTGAGCTGGGTTTGCGACCAACGACGAGGGAAAGGCGGGCGGAGACGGCTAGGCATCAAACATACGACGTCGTTGGAGACATTCTGGAAGTGGTACAACCTTGTGTACAAGCTCGAGGTTGGCGAGAAGATTGACGAAATGATTGTACGGCAAGGGCAAGATGTGAGTTTTTCTAGTTACTACGTTAAGGCTTCTGTTTGTCTTCAGTCTAATATAATTATAGCTGATCAAGTTTGTGGCCGATCAAAAGGGTCTTGATAACTCAAAGCGGGAGAGTGCAACTATGTATGCTGAAGATCTAGCTGAATTCTCCTACGTGCTTCTTACGACAACGCAAATGACTTTCGCCCTCGGTTGGCTTCGAATTCAGCAGATCCTCTTCTCTCAACTCGCAGGCATCACTGGCAATCGACCGGAGGCTTTATTACAACTCTGTCTCTAGCACCTCGAACTAACCCTGATTCGAGACCCTAGTAGAGGATGTCCCCGACTGTTTATCGAACTTTCGCCCGAGTTCACTAAGGGTTTTCTCAGCTTAAAGGACGTGTGAGTGCCCTCCTGTTAGCCATCTTGAGTTGTAACATGCATTGTGCTAACTAGAACCTAAAGCAATAAATTTAAAATTCCTGAGATCATCTACGACCTAACGCTAGTACTGAGTCTGCATGTCTTCCTGCTTAGCATGCTGTTCAAGGTTCAGGCCTTCAAGTCTCCTACCGTCTATTCACCCGAGAAGCTGTACAGTCTAAACGTTCTGCAGGGGATGAATGAGCAGGAGCTACCGTTAAAGGATGAGATGCTCGACAATTTTGTCTTTTGTCAAGCGGTTCGTGAGGCGGAAGGCGTTCGCATCGCCTACAATCTACAGCTGTCGTCGGCATCGATCCAGTATCGCATGAAGATAGGCGGCTAGATCACTGGGTTTAAACAGGTCACGAAGCTGTATGTGCTACGTGACGGAGCGGCTAAGGCGCTAAATGAAAGCCGTAAGTGTTTCCCTGAGATCTTGGTGTCCTCAACTAATGTGGTAACTTTGGCACAGCTAATGTTAGTGACTCTGTTCAAAACTTAATCTTGCAGCACGCGAGTATCGACACCTTCCTTAAACACTATCTCAATCGAAATATTAATGTAGATGTCCAAAGTATATATCGCGGACTCGAGCCGCAGAAGGCCTTAATGAGGTTCGCATGTTCAATGAGCCGGTCGATCGACCCCCGGCGCCCCTAGAAGCTGACTTCCGCGCAATCAGCATTAGTTAATAACCTTCCATGTATTGTGAAATTGTCTCAGATCGCAGCCCGCCTGTCAGGGTCTCTAGAAGGCAGCCGGAGAGAAGTGCGCTATCAGAAGGTTCAAAAACGCCTTAAGAGCGAGAGAGCGAGGCAGCGGCGGTTGCTACTGCTTGACATCGTCGATCGATACAAGAAAGAGCAGCCTGTCATTGACAGCGAGCGACAGCTATCTGGCAAAGTGGTTAACGAGGACGTCTGAGGTGCACTAGAGCGATCGGATCATATGACGCTGGAGCAACTGCTTCTAATCGACGCGGTTTTGACATTGCCCGAGACGTCGCTGGAAAAAGAATGCCAACGCAGAATTACGGCCATTAACGCTGTGACGGCGTACTGCAGTGTTGAGGAAGGGGTGACCTTCCGTCGCAGTCATGCTGGTCAGCTAGTTCCACTAGTCTCCGCGGTCAAAGACGAAAAACCACTGCGGTCCGAGGCAGATATCATGCTTAGACGTGCGATATCGTCGGTCACGACGGACGAGAGGCCTACTATATGCTTCGCATGTCTTGGGAACCCGAACCTGACGATTCGGGAGAGGGTTGTCTCGTTTGCAACTCCTGGCTGTCTGACAAGGCACTTTATGAGAAAGCATGTTAGAAGACTTGGAGTTGACGAGCCTACGGAGTGTCGAATCTGTGACGTCCGGCTCGAGCATCGGATGCATTTTCAAAGCCACGCAGAGAAATTTCACGGAACTGTATGTTGGTCCCGCAACTAGATGGAATCATCCGGGAGTGTTATGGCTTCTCTTGATTAGGTAGACAGAGCGATTAATTAGATAGGGAGGAGGGAGGAGTATCTGGCGTCATTGTTCATAGTTTCAATCTAACTTCCGTGAAGATCCATATTAGCTTTAGCAAAGTGACCTGACTTGCACTGCTGGTGATGCGACAAAATCCCTTTCATTTATAGCTAGTATTATCGAGTGAAATCAAATGTCGAAAATATCCACCTCATTACCCGAATCCGCTCCTTCGGAGCTCTCCACAACATGTTCTATGGAATCACCGTTTCTGTTTGATAGACATATCGAGGTGAGACATAGCTCTGTAGCAGTTTACAGCTTGAATTCTGAATATGATGTCTCGGTAGATGTGATACAAGACCAGTAGTCTGATTTGCTGTACCTGGTGTGCGAGCACTTCTGTAAAGCATGCTGGCGAGATTAGGATTGGCGGATGCGCCCTTGCGGTTGTTTCCTCATCTATCTCCGTGCAGCAGCTAAAACTGACCCGCAATATCATTCCACATGGCTAACTGGCTCCGAGCTCGCATTCACCAACGTCTGCTCCCTGACCATAGACAGGAAAGATTCCGGCAAGAGATCGATTTGGTGCACCCCGGTTACGGCCGCAAGCACCTCGCTCAACAAACGTGGCGTACGCTCTGGAGAGAAATAATTGGCTTCCTGTGGTCTTTCGGTCCTAGGTTCACAGGTGCATTCTCGATCCCTGCAGCTTACCCAGTGTTTCCACTCTCGCTTGGAGTCTTCCCGCTCCCAAGCCGCATATGCTTTGCTCCAATGGCTATACTCTTTGATGTCAAAGATGCAGCCACTATAGGTGAACCAGTCTTCAACCATCGGGTGGAAGCGAGTCGTCCTTGAGACCAGCGGTCCCTGCGTGTTGCATATAGTTGTTCCTCCCTCCATCACAATATGCTTAGGTTCGAGGAGGCTCTGGGGACTGAGGAAGTGTTCAAGACAAGTTATATGGTAGAATCGATTCGACTGCATGTGTGCGAAACGACAACTGTGTTTTAGATGTATCCAATTAAGAGCGCACACGTCGCGCCCATTACTTGAGCCCACAATCTGGCAGCACATAATGAACTACAATTCCCATTATACAGAGGGTTGAAATCGGATCTTCACGATTCAATGCGATTCAATCTTTACAATGGCGGCTTTATCTGAAGGGTACGCAGTCAAGCTTTTACGTTGATCAAATCTAAAACTCGATCTAGGGTGTTCACCTCGCCACAATTCACCTTTGTTGTCGGCGAGAACAACGTCAAAGTCACCGTCCACGCAGGTGCAATTGCCAAACAATCCCAAGCGCTTGATGTTCTTATCAACGGTCCTATGAAAGAAGCTCAAACCGGGATAGCAATGTTAGAGGATGTGGATGAAGACGCCAGTTTTCATCCAACGCCCAGAATCTGGACTTCCGGATAAGGCCTCTTTGGTATGGCCACCTCCAAACGTTGATGCCAATGAGCCAGGCGAAATAGCAGAAGAGCCAGAGCCAGAGCCAGAGCCAGAGCCAGCAGAGCCAGAGCCAGAGGAGGCGCCAGCAGAGCCAGATGATTGGTCATTCGCTGTGACACGCCCAAAAAAACATAAAAAGTTACCTAAAAGCCGTGTCCTACGTGACTCATTTGAGAAGATAGAATTCGACGTTGAGACGCCTCGATTAAGCGCCCAGTGTCGATGTGAAGTCCGCCAGAACTCTTGCGCCGAGGAGGATTACACATCTGTATTCCTCGGTCACGCACGCCTCTACGTCTTTGCTGACAAGTGGGGGATACAGGCTTTAAAGACACTCAGTCTACACAAGCTCCATAAAACACTAGTGACCTTTACTCCATACTCGGCACGCCTCAGCGATGTTGTAGAGCTCGTACGTTACACGTATGCTCATACTCCGGATCTTGCTCATGAAATGGACGATTTACGAGCCCTTGTCATGGGGTATCTCACATGTGAGGTAACAAATCTAATCCGCTCTCTTGAGTTTGACCAATTACTTGAGCAAGGGGGACCTTTCGCCAGAGATCTTGTGCATATGATAATGAAGCGCATCGGATAAGGTCTAATTCTAAATCGATCATTTCCGAGAAGTCCAGACTGCCCAAACGCAGTGCGTAATTAGCTGTGGTAGGCCATGTTGCTTCTACGACCACAGGGATACGCCATATGATATGGAGTTGGAAGTGAACGGGGCATTGTACTTTAGATGGCATTTAGTCCTCGAATGCGAGATTGAAGTATATATATATTACAGAGTAATGAAGAGTAATGAAGTTTGTATATTTGATAATAGCCATGAACCGGTGCTTGTATGAATGATTTTCTGAACATAGCGCAATGCTCAATAATCGCAATGTCCGCAATAACCACATTCCTTGTCACACGCAGTGAAGTCTTGTGGAGAATCGTAGCTGTTGTCTCCATGATAAGCATACCGGCTATAATCCCATCTCTCGCTGCTGTCAGACTCATTCAGAGCACCTATATCCGCTCTTGTATCTGAACGCCGGGATAGATTCTCGGCCTCTTCAGCCACACTATTATTCGGTAACTGTTGAGATTTGGATTCCTTAGGTTTGGCAGGAATATCAATCTCTTCAGCAGGTCTCGATATAGTAGCACGCCAGTGCCTGTTGACTGGGTCTTTTTGATACAGGTTCACTTCGAAGAACTTGTTATGTATGATACAGCCAGAATCTACTATCCCCCATTACGCACGACACCGTCTTCAAACCTTCGAATCGAACGAGTACCATGGCGAATAAACCGCTGGATGGCGAGGTCAGACCTCACGAAAGGCAACGTGTATCACGAAAACGCCATCAACGAGGACAATAGGTACGCTCCTGCAGAATCAATATACGATTAAAGGTATATATACCAACACGTTGCATAACCATAGGTATAGCCTTCCAATCTGGATTACTCGATTGTGGCGCGCGCGCAACAAGTACTGCTGAGCCCCCTTCCCTTTCCTCCCCTTACCCTTTATATCATAAGCGTGCCTTTTTCAATGCATTGGTTTCCTCCCCGTGATGAACCACGCGCGCGTAAAGCTGTGAATCTTCGGATTCATAATCTCCTTCCTCACCAGCCCAAGCATGGCATGCACCTCCGTCGCCGTCCACCCCGCCCTCGTGAACAAGGCCAGACTGTAATTCTCCATCCCCCCCTCGAGCATCTGACTCAGAAAGTACCGTCCAATCTCCTTCAACTTTGGATCCTTCGGCCACGGCCCCACGGGCACAATCATCGTCGTGACTTTCACATCCTCGAACCCCGCCCCCGCCATCCAGTCCCCCATCTTCGGGCTCGGCCCAAAGTCCATCTTGAACGTCTCCGTGGCCAGCTCGTGGAACTGCTTCGCCCACTTCACCGACGCGCTGTCGGGCGCCATCGACCCGTCCTGGCACTCAAAGTCCCACATGAAGTCGGCGACCTCGATGAGGCCGCCGGGCTTGAGCGTGTCGAGGGCGGAGGAGAGGAGTGTTGGCCAGGACGGGATGCAGCCGGCCATGGTGCGGATGTGGACGAAGTCGATGCTGGACTGTTTCATGAGCCAGGGCTTCGTGATGTCGTCGATTTCGAACTCGACGTTCGGGGGGACCCATCTGGGCTGGATTGGGGATTCGCTGGTACCATAGTTAGCGGGATCTGCCAAGTACAGTACAGTACGGCACAGCACAATATCGGGAACTCACTCGATCCCGATGATGTTTGCGTTCTCGAACATGTCGCCCATCTCAATCGCCCAGATCCCTGTCCCGCAGCCGACGTCGACGATCTTGAGTGCCTTGTCGGTGGGCAGGGTGGTGTGGGTCAGGCCGCCGTCAAACAGCATCCTGAAGATGTGGTGTTGGAGATCGAGTCGATCCTGTTCCGTCTCGTCGTTTGGGAGCAGCGCTTCGCCTTTGCGGTGGTAGCGGTGGCCATGCTCGTGGACGAACTGGAAAACGGAAGAGCTTGCAGAGATGACGCTGACGGAGAGGTTCTGCAGGAGTTAGTTGGGTTTGACGGGTGTGTATTTAGAACGAGAATACGAACATCAGTGTCATAGCCGCTATCTGAAGCATCCTAGATATAGTTAGCGGGTATAGTGGGCCAGGTGAGAAAGCGAAGAATATACTTCAGCCTCAATGAGCGACTCCTCCTCCTCCTCTGGCTCTGGGGAGTTCGCATCGTTGTCCGGAGCCTCGGACAATGGTTGTGCTGGCGGTGTTAGTGGTGGTGGGACAATAGTTCCTTCCGGATCCGTGCCCGATGCTGCTTCAGCAGTGGTGGTGGTAGTTGTAGCAGCAGTCGTGGTCTCCTCTGGCGATGTCACGGTTGATGGCGTGGCAGGTGTCGCATCGCGACTCTTGCTATCCGATGCCATGTTGTCTGTTATTGATGACTTCTCCATTGATGAAAGGTTGAGGTTGCTGAAGTGATGACCACGACAGCGGGGAAGCAACGCATCTTACTGATTTGTTTGTTGGAGGTCCGTACGTATAATGTGAATGTGTGGTAAGGTTAATGTAATGCGCCCCCTCGCTTTGATCTGTACAGAAACGCATGCCAAGGTGCCAATACGTGCCAATACCCTCAGAGCACCCTATAAGCATCCTATGAGCATGCTGAAGAGTAAAAAGTACCGAAGCAGAAGTGAGTGATAGGTCAATTTACCTCAACTAGCCCGTGTGGAGTTCCGGAAAGACGGATGTTATCCCATTGGATATAACCACCCGAGAAATGTCAAGCGCGAAGGAAATGGGTCGATTGTGCCCGTACGGGTAGGTACTCTGTACTGTACTCTGTACTGTAGGTACTGTATTCGTGCAGTCGTCTGTCCTCCGTACGGTAATCTTTGCACAACCACGCACGCGTCTTCTCCTCTCGTCCCAAGTACTTGGAGACGAGAGTCTGCGCTTCAACGGTAATGAATCTAGGAGCAAATGAATATAAAATGTCGACTCCGCCCACATATAAAAGTGATAATAACGAGATGTCCGTCTTTAGGGAATTGACGACGATGTTCCATGGACACAAACTTGATATTTCAATGCTCAATTGTATGGATACATACTGTACCATACCACACTGTAGGGGTCTGAGCACTACATACGACTAAATGTTAGTGGCCGTCAGGGACGTACCCACAGTACAGAGTACCTTCCTTACCTTTCCTGACTGTGTGCATCAAAGAAGTATGGTACGTACTTCGTGCATATTCTTCAGTGGCTTGCGCTCCCTTGTATGTAATGACAACCACCCACCGAACCATCACCGAGGAGAATATTGTCTTGAAAGATACTGACTGTACTGAAATATTGCCACAGTCAGATGCAAGTCCAAATGCAAGTCCCGAGTCCATACAGCCAGTAGTTTTCTCCAAGCCTCCATCTTCGATCATTCGATTATGTTTGCCCAGTACGCCTTCCGCGCTGTGTTGCAATGGAAATGACGGATAAGGATGGTAGTGAGTGCACTTTGACCTACGGCCACTAACGCCGGAATGGGTCAGCACACCCTCCCGTTTCCCCGCTGCCAGCAGAATGTGTGCTAAGAAGCCTAAGAAGCCTAAGATAGTCAAGACTCAAAGGCTTCTTCGAGCTAAGGAAAGAACTGCTGTACTACAAAGAAGCTGCGCACTCTCCCGCCAGGAGGTTTGCAGCGACCGTTGATGGAGACCCCTTCCTTCGTCCCCTCCCACCTCAACGTCTCTGCATCAACAACCTCCTCAAAGGGTAAGTAAGATAGATCGCTGGCAAGAACGATGCTTGACCTCGTCTTCGCCTTCATCGCCGGGCTGTCCGTCGCCCAGGCTGTTTTAGGTACAGTTGCTATTGCTGTTCTCGGAGTTGCGCTTCAGCGCCGATATCTCTCGTCGATCAGCGATATCCCGGGCCCGTTTTCCGCCTCATTCTCTCTGTTCTGGAAGCTCTACAAGATCTTCACCAAGCACACCGAGAGGGCCACGATCGATGCTCATAAGAAATATGGTATGCCCCTCTTTTCGTATATATTAAGTCGCATAGCTAACATCTCAGGCAAATTCGTTCGCATCTCCCATAATGAAGTCAGCATCAGTGATCCAGACGCTGTGCGTGAAGTCCTACAAACCCACATGGACAAGGTATGCAGCCTCACACCCCTCAGCGACTCATCTAACGAGTTCAGGGAAACTTTTACAAGATATTCAGCCTGCCCGACTCGCGCTACGTGAATACGATGTCTGAGACCAACTACCACGAGAAAGTCCGCCGAACCAAGAACGTCGCGGCGGGCTACTCCCTCAGCAACATCCTCACCGGCGAATCCCACATCGACGACTGCATGTCGCTCTTCCGCGACCAGCTCACCAACCTGATCAAGACCGCGCCCGGCGGGCCAATCCACCTCGACAAGTGGGTTAACTACCTCGCCTTCGACGTCGTCGGCGAGTCCACCTTTTCCAAGTCCTTCGGCTTCCTCAAGGCCGGCCACGACATCGGCAGCTCGATCTCGAACCAGTTCAAACTGCGCCTGTACATCTGCATCGTCGGGCACTACAACTTCCTACACGACTACCTCCTCGCCAACCCCCTCATCGCCTACTTCAACCTCCAGCCCTCCATGCACATCTTCGACACCTGCATGGAGGCCGTCGCCGCGCGCGCCGCCAACACCGAGGCCCGCAACGACATGATCGAGCAGTGGCAGGCCCAGCGCCGCGCGCACTCCGACCGCATGGCCGAGAACGAAGTCCTCGCCGCCGCCGTCGCCAACATGGGCGCCGGCGCCGACACCGTCTCGTGCATCCTGCAGGCCCTCTTCTACCACCTCCTCCGCGACCACGCGAGCCTCGACATGCTCCGCGCCGAGATCGACGGCGCCGGCCTGAGCGACATCCCCAGCTATGCTGAGCTGCGCGAGCTCCCCGTCCTCGCCGCCTGCATGAAGGAGGCGTACCGCATCCACGCACCCGTCGGCTTCGGTATCCCGCGCATCTCGGACGGCGCCACGGTGTGCGGTCGCTACTTCGCACCCGGCGTCATCCTGTCCGTTAGTCCGTGGGTCATCCACAGGCAGGAATCGGTCTTCGGCGCGGACACGGAGACGTACAATGCGCTGCGGTGGCTGGCGAAGGGGGGCCGCGAGGACGAGGAGAGGCTCAGGAATATGGAGAGGCATCTCATCGCGTTCGGGACGGGGTATAGCACGTGTCCCGGCCGGCACCTCGCGCACATGGAGATGCTGAAGGTGGTGAGTATCGTGGTGAGGGACTTCACGTGGAGGCAGGCCGAGGAGGGCAAGGAGTGGGAGTTTGAGACGTACTTTACGAGCGTGCCGCATGATTGGCCTGTGGTTCTGGAGAGGAGGTGAGGAGGGGTAGAGTGAGAGATTGGAATTGTTGATGCATGTGGGGTGGGACAAGGCGAGGGGTAAGGTGTCGTACATACCGGACTTGATGAGCTTTTCAGATTGGGAATTAATGAGACCATGATATCCAGTAAATTGAGCTTTTTTAGTTTTCTCTGATAATGACAAATAGCGAACTCAAATTGTCATCATAGCATCGTGGGATCTATTTTAGAGGGCTTGTGTGACTGATGATATAATACGATAAGACCTCGTTATAGGGGCCCTGGACCCTGTAGATACGGATATCCAATAACTCGTTGTACGGAAGTCCTACTCGGATTTTGGTGCGCAGAACGACTCTACACATAGGAAATCCTGTATATGACAATATATATTGTGGTACCCCGAAGTATCTATAGAGAAGTTTTACTGTATCTGAGAATTCAGAGTACTGTATCGCGAGGTTACCCCACGTGTATAAACGACATGACGTCTCCACCACAACCCTCTGATAGATGATTAAAGCAACATCTGCGCAGTATAATTCCCCATACTCATATACCTTGTTGGTCAAAGTGCTTCTCCTTCGAGATGCATTCTGGCTTTGGCGTTTTCGTACGTTGCACATGTTAGGATAGAGAATATGATGCCTCTTGTAATTTGAAGAGTTGCAGTTCGATCAAGGTAGTCGCAGAGTGCCACTGGCATTTTGTAGCAGGCAAGGCTATTTAAAGTGTTTCAAAGAGATCTAGTTCGATATAGCAGGTACCTGAAAGCAGGTACCTTTAAATGCAAGTACCTCTTAATTCTGGGGCAAAAATATGCTGACCAAGCTTGTGCCTTGAGAATGTAGAATAACGTTATTGGAAGCATACGGTCTAAATATCGGTTTTTGGTACCTTAAAGAAAAAAGAGTCTATCGATGCGATCTTGGAGCATATTCCTGTAGAGATAGGCATTGAATGAATGCTGCTTTAATTGGAAGATAGTGAGCCAATGCAAATATGGAATGGACAGAGTAGGGTAAGCATGGACACGAGATGATACCGTAATGAAAATGACTTAGCGCCATATATTGCCGCCAGCTGCGGGAGGACCACCGAGTCGCTAGTTCTGTACAGTACAATAAGTTAGGTTAGCTTGCAAAACTTGAGCCTGAAGTGTAGAATTGGCAAAAATGGGCTCCACTCGCGATGACAATTAGCAGCGGTACCTTCGGAGTACAAACAAGCAGGGGTGCACAGCCACAAGTGTCAAGAAACGGTTCTCGCTAAAAATAATTACCTAAAAAACCAACGACACCCAATTCGCCTTTTAGTGTACGATGATCTTGTACTTTAGTGTCTCAGGTGCCATGTCCCTTGTACCTACCAGCAATCACATTTTGGCTCATTGCTCAAGTCAGGTACATTATCGACGTCATTAGTGATCATCCAGTTTTGACCCCTGTGGAGTTTGTGGCTGCATCAACCCCATCAGCCCTGTAATAAGCTAGCGCAGCGTCAAAATTGACGACAAGGAAAATCCACCCACCTGTAAAATTGATCCCTCGAACAAAGCGAAGAAAGGATAGAATACCGCTGCAGCCAGTTGTGACTCTATGACCACGAAATGGTAAATAAGAGCAAGTAAGCAGCAAGGCAGTTTTTGTCATGCCAAAACTGGAGCGCTTTCACTTCGTCAAATTCTTGCTGGTAGCGTTCTCGCACCCTTCAAGGGTCTGTTTTCAACCCTCTATTGATGTTGCAATGCGAGTTTCGGCTTCTTACGTGTAAGTGGTACTGTAAAGCGAATTCTGGAGAAGACTACAGAAGACAATAACTAACTGGAAACCAGTGAACCTTCATCTATCCTGCTATAGCGATACACCTTCACGTACCGGCTCAAACACTACGCGAGCGGATGGCTGGACGTAAAACAAAGGTGCAAGTCTCGGGGACGTCCGATTACTCTCTAACGCAGAAGAAAGGACATTAGCACGATGGATTACACGAGTTAACAATACTGGCTTCCCAGCAACATCTGTGTCAGTGATATTTGGCCTAAATCGATATCCTACAGTTAAAGGAACATATTGTCGACAATTAGAGTCGTTGGGGCGGCATCAAGAGGCTACATATGAGAATATCCCGCGGCGGTTTGGCATTTCGTACGCGGTTTGACGAAAGAACTAGAACTCGAGAACGTGTATAACATGGATGAGACGGGGTTTGCAGTGGAACGACGCAACACGGTCTCCAGAGCCGGAGACTCGGGAGATTGGCCTGATCTGGCGATTTCAGGGCTCCAGAGTTGGGATACTCGTGAGATTGGCCTGATCTGGCGATCCCAGGTCTCCAGGGAGCCGAGTTGCTCGCACGCCCCGCGGTCTCCAGAGCCGGGAGACTCGGGAGATTGGCTGGATCTGGCGATTTCAGGGCTCCAGAGCCGGGATACTCGTGAGATTGGCCTGATCTGGCGATCCCAGGTCTCCAGGGAGCCGAGTTGCTCGCACGCCCCGCGGTCTCCAGAGCCGGGAGACTCAGGAGAGTGGCGTGATCTGGCGATCATCCCAGGTCTCCAGAAATAGTGGGCTCTGGAGAGTGGCCTAGCACTGCCTACCTAGTAAGCTATTTTGCCCAAACTGTTTCTCCATCTTCATTCATAGTTATCTATAGATCTAATGACTCTGAACTTGTCAGGCCTTTCCTGGCCTGCCGTTACTTCTATATACCAGAATTCACTCGTCTACACTACGTATATTTGAGTACTGTGGATGGATTGCCCGGCATTGCTTTAGGATCACCTTGGCTGCTTGATGAGCTCCAGAAAATGCGTTTGTGTCGACGCATGAGTCCTACCTACCCACATCCGGTGTCGCTTGTTGGCCCAGTCTCTACATTTCAAGAGGACGTGTCGCACCGTCTGTCGCCGGTAATCGCATAGGCATCATCTGTGTCGGCCTTGTTGATGGCTTGGAGATAGGCGCGTATGCTGATCTTGCTGTGTGATGATCGAGATGATCGCTCTGTGTATGCCGGTAGATGTAGTGATTTGCCTATGTATTCCGTTATAGAGTAGTACTATTGCAGCAGCACCAAAATGATAGTTAATGCCGCTTTCACCACTGTACATGCATCATGTGGTTTGAGTGCTGCTTTTGGATATTTATCACTGCGGGTGAATGGCGCTGTCCACGAAAGGTGATAGAATGTGCTGTTGGAGCTCCTTCAGCCGACTAAGCCAGTAACTGCAGTTGGAGCGCCAGAAATGACTCCTCGATGCAGCTATATTCGACCTGAGGACATAAACTTGGAATGATATTTTTAGTGATGATCTCAAGGCTAATAAATGGCTCCCGGGACGTCCAAAACGGTCCCCCTAGTATAATGTTTTAAATGTAACAAACGACTCCTCGAAATCAATAATCGTCTCCAAGGTTGAATAGCTGAGCTGGACAGTTCTTGCGTTCGTTTTTGGCTTGAGCTATCTTCATTGTGCGATTTCCTCGACTGGGTGGTCCCACATCAACATGCACGTTTGAAAAGGCATGTTGGAGACTTGGAGTCAGTACTGTACAGTACTTACTCAAAATACTTTTCTCAAAATACTGACTACTGCATGTCATGTTGTGCATCAACAACAGACCTTTCAGGTTTATTATGCTTTCTCAGTTCTTCATGGAAATTACGTCATCCGGTACGGCCTGCGATACGCAGCGAGAAAGTAAGTGGGAACATGACTATCGCACATATCGGGCAAGAGAGCGATATTTTATATTATGTCTCATGTGGTTTATGTCAATGCTACAGTTAAAAAACCTGCAAGAAGCCTCTTCTTGCGTACTCAGGCGATTGGTGAAATGCGAACTGCTCCTCTGAGGATGCCACACGAACGAGCGGCTCAAAAGGTATAATGCTGCGAGTGGCCACGACAAGCACTCTCCAGTTTTCACACGGACCACCCTCCACATCTTCGTTGACACCCTCCCAAGTCAACTGCACATTAGCTGCTCCACCTGGCTGAGCGACTAGCATCTGGTTCAGGGTTCCCGTCATCTGTGAATAGTCTAACCAAAGATGCGGTGCCGGCCCGGTAATGGACTGGGCAACATTGCAGCGCTCGGAGAATCGAATTTTACCCGAGAAGATTCCCAACACGTCGCCTGGGTTTATAGGGACAACAGGGAACACACTAACCAGCTTGGAAATTCCAGGTTGGATTGATATAAAGAATGACCTATTCGTCCCCGATTCTATGTATGCGTCTTCTGTAAGTCGTTTCGGAGTACTCTCAGTTGATATCGCTGCGCAATTTCTGGTAAGCTTCCAGGCCTCTTCTTCGTCATAGCAGTGCCATACGTTGAACAAAAAAAGTAGAGGGAAAGAAAGCGTAAGAGGCGTATAATGCAAGGGGGTAGTCTCTCTATACAAGAGGGGGAGGATATCCTTCAAACTGCTAAGGTTGATGCTCAAGTCCGAACGGAGGTGGCAAGTGAGAGTAGTCGACAGATGGGTTCTAAGGGCCGACAGCGGCGCTGTGGCCGATGTGAGAAAATAGGACATAACACCTGTACGTGCGAGAGGCGCCAGGAATCAATTACGATCGAATAAGGGTCAATATGTAGGTGGTAGTGTAGTAGTTGTAGTAATAGTTAATTTGATGTTTTTGCTGCCGCCGACTCGCATGGGATGACGACTCGCTTGTGAAATACGTTATAATTACATTAAAAAATAAACAGCTTACTAATATCTCGAGAATACAAACAAACTCTTAAGTTTAAATCATCTAACCTAAATTCTTTCTCACCCTCTCCTCTCTACCTGCCTAACCCTTTTTATCCGAGAAATTCCGCCATGTATACACTTTCATAAATGCTAAGACGAGTATCATATTAGAGACAAAAAATCCGATAAATATCCCAAAGTAGGGCCAGCGCTTTGAGGCGTCGAGGTTTAGTCCGACGAGATACTGAGGGGGTTTCGTTAGTTTTCATAAACAGGGAATAGAGATAGACAGACAGATAACAGGCAGAGAACGGAGGGAGGGAGGGAAAAAGAAACCCACATCATCAGCGACAGAATACTTGCAATATCTACACCCCGCCGTTGCGTTCGGATCAACCAGATAGCCCGTCGTCAACGACAGCCAAGCCTTCGCATACAAGGCACATGTCTGCCCCTCTGGGGGGACGAAGAAACTTAGGTCGTTCTCGGCACAGACGATGGGTTGGCCCGCTAGAACGGTTGACAGGATGCCGCCAATCCAGTAAGTGAAGGGCGCTACGTAGTACATGGTGTATTTCCAGACGACGGGCATCTGCATCTGTGGGCGGAGGACGCCGTTGAAGAGCTCGCACATGATAACCATGAAGGGCATAAGATTCGCGGCTACAGTTGTGTCTTTGCTGTACATCATATAGAGTTAGTAAAGTAATCTACAAAAGGAAAGAGATTAAGAATATTACCTCAGCGCCCCGACCCACTGACCCCAACTAGTGGCGAAGAGGTGGAAAAACAGCACCATCAGGAATGTATATCCAGCCGTGAGACCAAGCGGCAAGCCCACAGGAAAGTAAAACAGCGTAAAGAATATCACAGCGCCCACAACCGCGTACGGCAGCTCCGAAACGACTTGCGCAACCGTAAAGGCAACCCAGCCATAGATCCTGCTCGGATACTCACGCGTCTCCCAGATATCCCGGTTCGCAATAAACCGCATGGACGTGGCATTCATGAACTCTGGGACCAGCATGAGAATAAGAAAGCAGGAGAACATGCGCGACTGCATGTCCATGATGCTGTCGCCAAGCTTGAAAAAGGTAAAGCCGTTGAGTATACCATGTAGGAAAGAAGCATAGAGCCGAGAGTAGGGGTACTCTGGTGTGCGCCAGTACTGCCTGCTCACGCGTTTAGTGAGGAGGACTGTCTGTTGGAAAGTTGAAGCTGAGAAATCTGACGACGATCCGGATGCTGATGGTGGTTCCTGAACGCTAGATTTAGCCCGGCCGCAAATATTTTTAATGGTCATTTGTAGGGCCTGGGCCTCTGATGAGGTCCGCCAGACTTCATTAAAGTCGAGGGTCGGGCCACTCGTCGGCTTCAAAACGCCAACGCCGACCTCGATAAGAAAGTCTGCAACATTCTTCCCTTTTGCAATAGGGACACCATGTGCTGCGAAGTACTTGAAAATCGTCTCTCCGGAATGGCCAATGTCGCCAAAATAAAACGTGTTGCCGCCGGGGTTTAAAGCCAAAACTTTATCAAACTAGGTTAATTAGCCTATGCAATTCCAATACGACCTAGCGTATTCTCACCAGAGTAAATTGCTGTTGCGTGGCTTGATGAATGGTGCAGATGATCGCCTGGCCCGCCTCAACAAGTCGTTTGAGCGTGTTCAGGATATTCAATGCACCCTGACCATCGAGACCACTCGTTGGCTCATCGAGGAATAATACATCCGTCGGCTTCGCGCACAGCTCGACGCCAATCGTCGTACGCTTCTTCTGCTCCAGTGGCAGCGACCAGATGATGGCATCCTGCATCTCCACAAGCTCTAGCATTTCTAGCACAGTCTGGACATATGCCAACTTTTCCGCGCGAGGAACATATGCAGGCTGGCGGAGCAGGGCTGAGAATTCAAATGCTTCGCGGATCGTGCTGCTTTCATCGTGGACGTCCATCTGCTCGCAGAATCCAATCTTCTTTTGAAAATCACTTCCTAGTGGGATCCCATCTAGTAGCATATCTCCACTCAGCTCGCCTACACGTTGTCGTTGGGATAAGGTTTTCAAGACTATATTCAGTCAGCTGTTATTCTTATAGCAATGACATTTAAACTTACGTGTAGTCTTTCCAGCACCAGAGGATCCTACTAGTGCAGTCATTTGACCTGGTGCGCAATATCCCGATATTTTGTTCAACAACGTCCTCGTGCTCCTGTCGTATGGAATAGTATAGGAAAGGTCATGCCAGGTGAAAGTCGACTTGCTTACGGCTAAGTTTGGAGGAGCCTTAGAGTCCTCTGAGGTCGTCTGACCTACAACTGCTCTTGGCGCTCGATCGTCAAAGTCCGCTGGACTTTCCTCCTCGTCCTTACCCTTCGACCGGTCAGCCTTGGGCTTGGTTGTCTGCTTGTACTCGATTGCGCCGCCGCCTGCCTTGCTCCACTCAAACAACTCGCTGAACCAGGCTGCGAGAATGATGAACGCGATAGTGAAGAGCAATAAGATGCCAAAATCCTGCCAGACGTTGCTGTACAAAAATCCGAAAGTTTCCAAAACATATGAGTCTCCGCTTAGATTGAGCGAGCCCGGGACACTTCCAGCAATGGCACAGCTCTGGTAGGCAGATTCTTGGTAGCCTGGACCCCGAGGTACGATGGAGCCCGGGGAGCAGTTTAGATTCAATCCGTGGAACTCCGTGGCCATCATTGCTTCAAAAGTATAGGTTAAAGGCAGTAGGTACTATTTGTTTATTAGCTATACTGGGGATGCGGTGCGGCTTGGGGACATACAGAAATCCAGCCAAACCACGGCACTTGGCTTACAAGATTTTCTCCGGAAATCACGTAGCCTCCCCACATAATGTAGATCAGCAACAAGACGCCACAGTATCGAAGCGCAACCTCGAAATTAGGCGACATTGACCCAATGAAGCGGTATTGAGCCGTCATGCAGATGGAGATTAGATATATAAACAGAATGAAAATGAAGAATGGTCCGGGCTATAGAAATATGTTAGTGCATTGCTCCGGAGACAAGACAGACGTTAGAGAATAGAAGCAAGACAAACTTCTAGTGAGGACCTACTAGTTGTTGCATCCCAGCTAGGAAATATGCGATAATAGAGTATAAAACTGCTTGCACCAAAACGACTAACAAGTCCACAAAAACTCTTGCAAAACTGACTGAGCTTGGCTTCACAAAGGCAAATCTCTTTTGCCTGTTAATAATGTCCCGGCCTTGGAACTCATGTTCTAGTTCCGCAAGTTGGATCCAACCAAGCAAGATGGAAGAGTAAAACATGAATCCGCCTCTAGAAAATGCGCCGTCTGAGGTGGTCGGCTGGTCGTAGAACATTGAGCCAATGATTAGCGCGTTAATAATAGTTGATACGGTTTTGACATAGAAAGGAGTGGGGTTCCCCTTTAGTTGCCACCATTCGCGTTTCGTGCAAATGTAGACCTGGCGGAGAAAAGATGTAGAGTAGGACGAGTTGGGAGGGACGTAGCGGGACTTGGACGCCTGCACTGACACCTTGAATGATTCTAGGTTAAGGTCTTCCGTGGAATCAACTGCACCCTGGGTATTCGGGTCTGACAATCCCGCCTCATACTCGAGAATTTGTTTCTGCACATCTTGGTAGAACGTACTAGCGCGGAATACCTTTTCCAACTCAGCGGCACCTTTCGGGGCGCGACACCCAAATCCTTTTCTAAATCGACGTTCTGAGACAGAAGTCACACTTGCGAGGAAGTCGGCGGTTGTCTGCCTTTCTTGGCATTCGTATCCTAAACTCTCAAAGTACGCCTTGGCCAGTCGTGCTGGTCCTTGGAAAATCATACGTCCTTCGTCGATCAATAGTAGTTTGTCGGCCAAGTTATAGATAGCGTCGGACACTTGGTACAGTGAGACGATCGTAGCTTTGCCGCAGGTGTCCGTCAATATCCTCAAACTTCTAGCGTAATCTAGTGCTGAAGTTGCATCTAACCCACGAGTGGAGTTATCCCAAGCCACGACGGATGAGTTGGCAGCGAGAGACTCAATGATCGAGACACGTTTCCGCTCGCCCCCAGAGACACCACGTATATATTCATCCCCAACTAACGTGTTGAGCACGTGGGAGATTCCAAATACTCGGGCAAACATCTCGATGTATCTTGGGATATCAGCTCTATGGCGCTTTGGGGTTTTACTCTCTAATGCAAATTCGAGGGTCTGACGGACGGTGAGGGTTGGGAAATGGACATCATCTTCTGGGGTGTAAGCGACTTCTCCACGATACTTGTCCAAAATCTCCTGAGGGCTGAGACCAGAATAGTCCAAGGACCCCGTCACACCAAGAAATGATGCATGGTCATTCGCTATAGTCCGCAAAAAGGTTGAACAACCAGATCCAGGACGACCGAGCACGCTGAAAGATATTAATCATTTGGCCGAGCTGACATACCACACTAACCTACAGCATTATCTCACCGCTCCGCACAACTCCAGAGAAATTGCGAATCAGCGGTCGACCATCTTCCGGCCGAGGACGAGATATCAGACGCTTGAGAGTCCATTCGTAGATATCTTGACCTGTCAAAGTACGCCAGAGCGCCTGCTTCAAGGTCTTGACTGGAGCGTGTTGACCTCCCACTCCCCAAGTTGAGAGATCCTTAAAGCAAACACCTAGGCGAGCGGGTGCTCTTCCGACTTTCTTGAGCTCTTCATTCTCCCTTTGCAGAAAGTCGTTAAAGACTTGGTGCGTATTGGAATACTGGCTGGACGGTTGCCCAGAAAGTACCCTGTATACCTCGGCGATCGCATCCTCAGAGTCCTGGGTTATGTAGACATGGGTCTCATTAGCGCTACCGGTTTCATCGGCTTGGTCTGCGTTAGATAGCCGCCGGCGGTTATGAGACGCTACTATACCCGGCATTGCGGTGGCGGAAAGCAGAAGTTTGATTCTAAGGACAGGAGAAAAGACGTCAAGAGAAGCCTCGAGAGGGAATTATGAACTTAAAATTGAAACTGAAGGAAACTGCATGAGTGCTCTCTTCATATAAAGCGCAGAGCACTCAGCGGCAAAGGCAGCTAGCGCTGTTGCAAGAGAATGTCAAGGAAAAAGTAGATATGAATTAGGAAGCCAAGAGGAGGAGGCTAGATGCTTGTGTATAAAGGACAGCAAAGATCCCAGTAGTGCATCCCACTTAACTAGCTGTTGTTTTATCTCTATTATTGGGTATTTTTTTGCGGGCGATCTAATGCAAATAGGTTTCTTAGAGAATCTAATTGATCCTTTTTTTTTAGCGGCGGGATACCCGCC
>JPJV01000122.1:0-20161 GCA_000750745.1 Pseudogymnoascus sp. VKM F-4281 (FW-2241)
GTGGGAGGTGCGGGATCTCTTGGGTGGGTTGGATGGGTTGGGTGTGTTTTTTGTGCTGTGGTGTAGTAGTTTAGTGGTCTAGTTTAGTGGTCTAGTTTACAGTAGTACTGTACTGTAGTTTACTGGTGGGTATGTATGTCGGCGTATCGCAGAACTTAGCAGGCTGTGATATCGTGTGATATTGGCGCTGAGTGGACCTGATTCATGCCAGGCGACATGCTAGGGCGCCGGAAAGGCAACAACATACATATACGAGGTTTGCGCCTTGCTTTTTGCGTCTGAGTCTGGGTTTGGCTTTGGGCTTTGGGCTTTGGGCTTTTGGAGATTTGTGCCAATTGCCTTTTTTTATTCTTTTATTTTCTAGTTTTTTTATTTTCTTTCTCTCCAATGGCGCGGGTTAAGTGGGTTGGGTTGCGGTTGACTGACTGACTGACTGGTTGTTTTTGGTTTGACTCGTGCGTGCTGGGTAAGTGGAGTGGAGAGGTGAGGCGAGTGAGTGAGTGAGTGGATGCATCACTGGTTACCTTTTTTCTTTTTTGCCTTGTTGTTATTGTGGTGACAGAGCGAGTAAGACGGTATGAGGGAGATGCCGTGGGCGGCTGAGTGGGCGTTATTGAGCACAGGTACGGATATGGAAATGGTGGAAATGGATGTGGAAATGGATGATGAATACGACGACGGCAGGAGACACGGACTAGCTTGGCTGTGCTGGTGCTGGTGCTTCTGTGCCGGATTCTGACTATTGACTATTGACTATGTCATTCGTGAGCATGAGCATGAGCATGAATAATCTGACCATGACCGGATTTCTCGGCGTGGGATGTTGAACTGCAATATCCCCATCCATTACGAAAGCAGACGTCGTATCTAGTATCGTACATGCACAGCTCGACAACAGACAAATAATCCCCGTCTATGGTAGAGTGCTGCTATATTGCCATATTATGCTGTGAGACTTACACATCTCGGCAAGTACGACCTTACTCTACTCTACAGTACTGTACCACCTCCATGAAATGAACCCTACTAGTTCCATTTTCCCTCTATTCTTCCCCCGCCCCCCTTTCCCACCTCATCAATGCATGCAGGCAGTCTCCGCCTTGGGACGAAACTGCCTGTTTCACCACACCAACTATTCTCCGCGCGCGCCAAAACTAGAGTAGGGGGGAAAAATAAATTTGTATTCCACAGCACAGCACCGGACCACGGACCACGGCATAACCTGTTTATTTTTAATTTTTTGGGGGGAAATTCCCAACGGAAGCGTGTGATGTGGCTAGCCGCCTTTTTGTTGTTATTGTTGTCGTAGTACTGTACTCTAGTTTTTTGGTGGTCCCGCCCACGACACCCCGTTCTCATCTGTGTCTCCACGGCCCAGCACGCGGCCAGATGCTTTGATGCTGCTTGCTTGCTTGCTTGCTTTCTGTTTTCACACATAATCGTATAGGTAATACCAAGACGTCACCGATACTGCACCTTGACTCTTTCTCCACCCTCAGTCACCCCATCACCCCATCATCAAAGCGCTTACCCACTCCCCTCTCCGCGCCCAGCATCTGCTGCAGTGCCCTCGTTCCGCAAAAAGCCGCCCTATGACCCGCGCGATAGCTCGAGAGCGGCATCTGAACCCGTCTTACTTATTTTTATATTGATATTCTGAGCAACCCCCCCCACCCCCGGCCTATCTATCCCCTGTCGTATACGACGCCGCACAACGCCTCACAGGTGGCCCCCCTCCCTTTTTTTTCAATCCCCAATTTTATTCTCAGCTTCGGTAACCCAGTGGAGAGAAACACGTTCGTTTATGCCCCTCCCTTCTGCCTGCTGCCTGCTTCCTGCTGCCTGCTGCCTGCTGCCTGCTGCCTGCTGCCTGCTGCCTGCTGCCTGCTGCCATCTGTACATACAGTACGCGTGGAAAACCGGGGACAGAGCGCAAGGCCGGCACCAAGCCCTACTTACTCAGTCCCGCCGTATTCCTTTGCCGGCTTCGTGCGAGTGTTCTGATATGTACATGGTCTATCCCCGCTGTTCCATTTAGGGCCAAGCATATCGCCCCCCCGAGCTTGCAAGGTCTCACTCTAACCCAGGCGCGGATTTGGTAGTGCAGATCAGATAGAGAGCTACACCTTGGGGAGCACCTCTCTCTCGTCTGTCCTGGCCTTCTCTTCTTCAAGACGAAGTGATTTTCGTTTCCAAAATACCACATTCGTTTCGTCTGTATCACAGGTTTTGCCTTGCTTTCTGCAATGAAGGCCATCATGGCTCCTCCTTTGCTGCAGCTGGGATCACTCTCGCTTTTGCTTCTATCGGCAGTAAGTCCACCTTCTATGCTCCCCGGGTGTATCACTGATGCACGGCACGAGTGCATGTGCACTGCTGTAAACAGACAGCGTCGACCATGTGCCGTGCTGGCTGGCAGAAGCATTTTATATTAACGTTTGGGAAACTCAGGTCACACCTTCGCTCGCCGCTTCAGTCAACACGGCAAGCTTGCCTGAGAACTGGTCCTACAAAGGATGTTACGTGTATGTATTCTTGCAAGCTGCTCATCCGGCTATTCTGGGGGACACCAATTTCTAACAACCTCCTTCCTATAGCGATAGTGTGGCAGCCCGCGCCCTCAGCGGCGCCGCCTACAATTCGGCCACGGAGATGACGGAGAGCGCCTGCGCGACCTACTGTGGCACCCAGGGCTTCAAGTACGCCGGCGTCGAGTATAGCGTGGAATGCTGTAAGTGGCAGTCACACTTGAATCCTCCCCAACGCATATGCCAAGCCATTGAGTCTTAGAACATTGTTCTCTGCACGGGATAACGCAGTGTAAGGACGTCCAGAGTGCTAACGAAGCTTGTATAGTCTGTGGAGGGTCTTTGACCTCTGCTGCCGCTGACGAGGATTCCTGTTCCATGACATGCTCGGGCAACGTGAACGAGCTGTGCGGTGGCCCTGACAGAATGAATGTCTTTGAGAACACCGCCACGTCCGCAACGGTTCCTCCTGCTACCACGCCCCTTCCATCCTCCACCCCGGTTGCCGTTGCAGGCTGGACAGCTGGCGGTTGCTACACGGATACTGTAGCTGCCCGGACCCTTACACGAGGCATGGCCGTTGCCGGAAATGCCGATATGACCGTCGAGCTCTGCCTGGCAGCTTGTCAAGCAGAGGGGTACAAGATTGCTGGCGTCGAATACGCAAACCAGTGCTACTGCGGCAACGAGTTTTCTAATGGCGGTGCGCCCGCCCCCGATGGCAATGCCAAGTGCAACATGCCGTGTCAGGGGAACACGGCACAGATGTGCGGAGGCCCGGATCGACTCAACGTATTCCTCTTCTCAAGTGACACGGAAACTACTACTACTACAGCAACTGGATCTGGAACTGGACCTGGAACTGGAACTGGTACGACCACGGCCCCTCCAACTAACACTCAGCCCGCTGGAACTGGAACCGCAACTAAACTCCCCGCAGGATGGTCCTATAAAGGTTGCTGGACCGACAACAAGCAGGGCCGTATTATGAACGGTCCCGTAGCCGACGTTAACACCATGACGATCGAATCCTGTATTGCAACCTGCGTCGCCGCTGGATACGCCATTGCCGGACTCCAGTATGCCTCCCAATGCTTCTGTGATAACCAGCTCAAGAACTCGGCCGCCCTGGCCGCGAGCGATGCTCTATGCGCCACCCCCTGTGCCGGTTCCCAGGTCGAGATCTGCGGCGGCGGCGACCTGGATAGCGTCTACGCCTCCCGCGCCATCGAGGTTATTGGCCCGGCCGCCCCCCAGGAGGAAGGACTTCCCGGACAATGGGAGTACAAGGGATGCCTTATGGACCAGGACCCCAAGTCTCTCCCCGAGAAGATCACCTATGCCGGAACCAATACAGGTAATAAGTGCTTAAAGGCATGCTCTGATTACGGCTACAACGCTGCCGGTATGGAGTACGGTGAGGAGTGCTACTGTGGTGACAAGAACGACCCGGCCAAGGCTGGAGCCGAATTCGTCCCTGAGTCCGACTGCACTACCCCCTGTCCCGGTGATGCACGGTACATCTGCGGAGCCGGCAACAGACTCTCCTACTACGAATGGGTTGGAGAGCCCATTCAGAAGTACGGCTACCCCCAGGGTGACGCAGCCGGAGAGTATGTTCTCCTCGGCGAAGCCCCCGTCATCGCCCTGATCACCACCCAAAGCATCAACGGCAAGGTAACCTTCATCGAGAAGGCCGGCACATCCACCACCCCCGGCTCAACCGGCGCGTACGAGTATGACCCCTCCACCAACACCTTCCGCACGATGCACGTTCAGACCGACGTCTTCTGTTCCGCCGGCCTCATCCTCCCCGACAAGGTCGGCCGCCAACTCAACATCGGTGGTTGGTCTGGCGACTCGACTTACGGCATCAGACTCTACTGGCCTGATGGATCTCCCGGCCAGCCCTCGGTCAACGACTGGCAGGAGAACTACCAGGAGCTGGCGCTCCAGAATGGTCGCTGGTATCCCACCGGTTTGGTCATGGCTAACGGCTCCATCCTCGTTGTCGGCGGCGAGAACGGGTCCAACGGCCCACCCGTGCCAACGATTGAACTTCTTCCTCGTGCCGGCGGCACGCTGTACATGGAATGGCTTGAGCGTACCGATCCGTATAACTTGTATCCCTTCCTCGCCGTCCTGCCATCCGGTGGTATCTTTGTAGCCTACTACAACGAAGCCATCATCCTAGACGAGAACACCTTCGCCACCCAGAAGAAACTCCCCAACATGCCCGCCGCAGTCAACAACCCGCTCGGCGGCCGCACCTACCCCCTCGAGGGCACAATGGTTCTCCTCCCCCAACACGCGCCGTACACCGCGCCCCTAGGCGTTCTAATCTGCGGTGGCTCCACACCATACGGCGGCCACGCAATCGATAACTGCGTTTCCACAACCCCGGAGTCCGCAGAGCCACAATGGACTATCGAGAAGATGCCCTCCAAGCGCGTCATGTCGTGCATGTGCGCCCTGCCCGACGGGACGTACCTGATTCTCAACGGCGCCAAGGTCGGCGTCGCGGGCTTCGGACTCGCGTCGGATGCTAACCACAATGCTGTTCTGTATGACCCGAGCAAGCCCGTCAATGAGAGGATGAGCATCATGGCCAACTCCACCATCGACCGCTTCTACCACTCCGAAGCCATCCTACTCCAAGACGGACGCGTCCTCGTCTCGGGCTCTGACCCAGAGACCGAGGGTCTATTGCAGGAACACCGCATCGAAGCTTTCATCCCACCTTACCTTAAGACAGGCCGTCCCGTCCCCTCCTTCACCATCACAGACAAGGACTGGGGATACGGCGACACCGTCACCGTAACCGTCACGCTGCGCTCAGGCGGGGACCCGAAATTCTCCCTCATGGGCGCGGAGAGCAGCACGCACGGTTCGTCGATGGGCCAGCGCACCATCTTCCCGGCGTTCACGTGTTCAGGGAATACGTGCACGATTACGGCGCCGCCGAATGCGCATGTTGCGCCGCCGGGGTGGCATCAGCTTTTCTTGCTTGAGGGGGGGGTGCCGAGTAGGAGCCAGTATGTGAGGATTGGAGGGGATCCGGGGAATTTGGGGGCTTGGCCTAAGGCGGAGGATTTTGATATTCCGGGGTCGGGTTGAACTTCGTAGCTGATGAGTTATATAAGTTTGGTTGGATGTGTGGGTGAAGGACTGTGTGTGTGTGCTTTTTTCTGAAGGATTTTTTTCTTTCTTCTTTTCTTTTTTCTTTTTTCGGGTCTGGGTTGAATGATGAGGAAGACCTGGATGTGTGCGCTGTGTATTTCGTTTTTTGCTTTTCTTTATATCACGATTTGTGGGATATCAAAAAAGTGAAAGGAGATGGAATGATGGAAAGATGGGGGAGAGAAAGAAAAGAAAAGGACAAAGAAACAACATAAATTTATATGATACCTACCCCACGGGGTAGGCTATCCCACACCCCCCTCCTTTTTTTTTTTTACATAGACAAAGATGGACACAGAGAACCTTATTTATTTATTTATGACACTTCAACGGATTTGGGCGGGTTTGGTGCGGGGGTGTCGTTATAGCTCTCTACGAGCAATGTGGGATTTTTAATTGTTAAAGGGGGGGGGTTGCATGAGTGCGAGAGTTTGTAGGTAGTTTTTTAGTTCGTGAGGTTGTATAATTGGACTGATGACTTCTTTTCTCACAACTACTCGAGTATGGGGGTATGTTTTTTTGTGAAGTGGTGAGGCGAGAGTAATATAACTACTAATCTACTGATTTTTAGCGATCCCCTAGGGAAAGTTCCATCATGGTAAAACCCTACTTCGGATTGTTCAAGGGAAAGAAAGGGGAGACATCCACTCTAGGCCACGATCCTGACCTCTGGCGCCTTAAAATGGTACATACAGTAGTATTCCCAGTCTCGACCTCGCTGTCCACTTCTCCACTAGCTATCTCTCTAGATTTTGCCAGGTCGTGCAGTTGAGGGGCTTCCAGATAGCAGCTTGGTTCGTCACTTACAGACTGAGTTGAGCTGAGCTTTAGTTCTCAGAGGTTGTGAACGTCCCACCCCCTTTCCGCGGCGCAAGCTGGGCTGGGGAAAAGAACAAATAAGTGAGATAATAACTAACCTTCGCCGCCGTATGAATGAAACAACAGATAAAAAAACCCGAGGTCACAATGCTAGCTTATACCTCCGCCACATGGACGGCAAGACAGGATTCTCCTAGCGCCCCTTGACAAAAAGGGTATTGCCTTCCTCCTCTGGCATGCGAGTCGATGCGATGGTGTGTCGGCAGCACAGAATCAAGGCGTGTAGTTGTGAATTTCTATGCAATTAATGCGTGTGGGCGCTGAAAATGTAACTGTGCAGGTTTACCAGGTGGTCGTTTGTCGGCGAGGAGAAGGAGCTGGGATGGGAGACAGGGTGGTGAGAGCGGTTAGGGGTGGGATTACTCACTCACTTCCACTGTTGGGACTCCCTGATGGGGGAAAAGACTGATAAACCCACCACTGAGAAAGCTATAGCGGAGTTCGAAAAGGGAAAATCCCAGCTATGGAAGGGAGGGATGTTTCTCAAGAACAAGCCAGATGGCGAGAGAATTAACACCCTTTGGGGAGAAATATCCCCCTTACCTGAAAGTGAACCCAGTGGCGCACAACGTGGACTGGATACTACAACCACGACTTATAAAACGGCAAAAAAGAACAAAAAAAACATACAACAGTGGGTATTCGCTGGTGGTCACCCACCCAACTACTAATCCACCGATCTCAAGCAACCACTTGCTTTTTACTTTGGTTGGTGACATCCGGCCTAGCGGGTGAGTGTCGCCGCCTAAGGTTTTGATACTTTCACAATCATCCGGTTGTCTCCCTCAGTCATTCACTAACGCTATCAAAAACAGGCACTTGGAAGTAGCAAATATATTTAAAGAGTACGTGAGACTTAACACTATGTACGGGCTACTAACGGAGATATTAGGTTTCTAGTTATAAAGTGTCTGAAGCCGTGGATACGCGGCCCCTCAATTCAGTGAAGGCCGAACCAAGCGGAGGGTGCACACGCTACAAATGTCAAGAGCCTGCGATGGCTTTCACCTCGCAGTAGTACAGGGTATAATGAGATCAAGATGTCTAGTAGATGGAATTGCCATGCCTGTGAGAAGGTGGTTGGTTTTGTAGATTTAGTTCCTTCTCCAAATCCAATTTCACGTGAACTCCACAATGTAGTCGCCCGTAACTCAATCGATTAAAATCTCGGGCATGTGGTCTTCTGGGATTTGAAAAAGTTCTTCTAAGCATTTCCAACAAAGTGGCCCAGGTCCTAAAACGGCCACCACGTGCCCTTTCTGTTCCTGTGTTAGAAGTGCGACTGCAGCTAGACGCGCGGGCCAGTTTCCATAGGACTGCATTATCGCTGTTCGCCGCGGGGGAGTTAATACATCTTGCCAAGACTCCAACTTTCGCATATCCCGCTCGCTGTCATATGCTTTGACTTCCAAACACGAACACTCTAGTTCAACCCGAGTTATATCGAGGTCACTAAGCTTAAGCAAATCTAAATCTGCAATATGCTTGCCTTTGTCCCATAACGAGACTATAGATTGAACATAAAATATTCCTTGATCAATAGTGTCCATGTCTGTTATGACCAAAGGAAGCCTTTGTCCTGTGAAAGATATATGTAAAGACGTATCTTTGAACGTGTCTTTACGTTCTCCCTCGTAAATCAAACTTTGGGGAAGGACGCGAACTCCTTTATCCCTTGGATATATTTTCAGGCTCTGGGCAGGAGTAACCATTAGACTAAGTCCTGCAAAACCGACATTTCCAACAATATGGCGAATCTTCGTTGGATGTGGTTTTTCGCAGGGATCTGACAATAAAGCAGCTGCAACAAAAATCGAGTTATCCGCACTCATTGCCATGACACCCTCAAGCTCTTCAGGACGGATGTTTGACACTCCTGTCTGCATCATTGCAATGCAGGCAAGTGTACCTTCGCGGCTCATGCAATCTAGTAGCAATCCGGTTCCGTGGGCCATTGAGACTGTTCCGCTAGTCTCCCCTAGTTTGGTCCAATGCCCCTCTAGTAAAGGGTATTCCAACACCTCTAAGGATATTGTCGCGCTAGGTAGACCTTTATAGATTTGAGATATCACCCCAACAAGTTCTAAAGAGAGAACCCAATCTCGTGAGGGACGAGGTACAAATCTCTTAAAGATTAGCTCTGCTGTCCTTGCATGGCTGTATTTCCAGTCAAGGTTAAGTGATGCAGGTAAGGGTTCTTCCATGTCAGCTTCTTCTGGTAGCGACCTGCCGAATGTACCAAGATAATCCCATATCCGATTTGGATTCGGCCGTCGACACTCAAACCAATGTAAGCCATTTTGAGGCTTTACAGCCTTCATCCGTTCTCGGGAGATAGCTTCGTCGAAACGAGGACTATTAAGCGGCTGGCTAAGCGTGGATCTGATGTATAGTTCAAATTGGCCTTGAACATTAGATGTACCTCTGTATCTAGAGAATAATATCTTTGTGGATTCTTGTGAATTGAAGCCATCACGAGTAACTCGTGGCTCTAAACAATTACAGCAATTGGCCGATGCCACGCAATTGCCGGCCCTAGCAAACGAGGAGGGCGGATCATCCCAGACGAGATAACCACTTTGCCTACTAGAAGCTTGGATAGAACTCAGTTTCTCATCACCAAGCGAGCCCTCTTGGAGACTGAAAGCAATTTCGCCTCTGGATTGTATCATGGCCATCCGAGCACCCAGATCAGTTTCAGCTAGAGGATTCAGCTGCGATCGCTTGTGAGAGGAGTGATAACAATTAGATTTGTCGGAATTAGACACTGGGGCAATCTTCAACCATCGTGCATGACGGCTGGTATCGCCACCAGTAGGATGGGATATTCCAGTGCAATACTCAAAATACCCCCAACCTTTGCGGACTTCTGAATAACAAATAATTGCTTCGCCCTCTCCGAGGCCGAGGACTTGACAGATTTGGCGGAGATATTGAACGCCAGCATCAACATCTAAAGGCTCTTGTAAGGCAGCCATGATAGAAGGGTTACAAAGCCCAAAGTAAGGCTCTAAATCTTCCCCGCTCGCTAATAAAAACTCTCGTCCATGGAGTTCTCCATGGCTAAGGTAGTTTTCATATCTTCCTAGCAAAGAACTATTATTGGTGTCAACAGCGGATAAAATGGTGTCCGCCGCACCTGCGAGGCTAGCAAGCCAACTCGTACTTTCAGATAAATGGTATTCCGTTAGGCCGTTGATTTTGTGGTTGTTGAGGTAATCCCAAAGTGCTTTAATCCACCGCACAGCGTTAAGTCGTTGGGAAGCTGGAACTCGCCAGCTTTCGAGGACCGCGCCCAAAATCACAACCTGGAACTGTGGAATTGATACCCGGGTCCTATCTTGTACAGCCTCAACAGGTACTGGATCACCATAGTATAGTAAATGAGACAAGGCTAAAGACCAATGTATACCGCGATTTTCCGGACAAGTCTTAACTTCATTGAGCCCCAAGGTCATTGTTGCTGGTTTCGTAAACAGATGGTCACCAAATCGAATTGTCTCAACACCCCGACCAAAATATGCAAGATCTGGATATAAATGCCATGAAGAAATAGCATAGAGAACTGCGCCGTCTGAAATCTGTTGCGAAGTTCCCTCAAAATGCCTCTCGAGCGTTCGCATACCTTCCGTCCATGCACTTATGACGTTGGGGTACGGCGATGTGTTGTTCCCCGTGGTCAAGCTTATTCTATTCGTAACTCTAAGGAATTTTTCTCGGTTGGTGAGCTCAGCGGTGTCTGCTTGGCCTAGCCATGCTCTAGCACTTGTGTCCCAATCGCCCAGTTCAGCTCGAAGGATGTCTTGTCTTGCAGCGGCAATCGAAGTCTCAGACACGATGACATTCTGGGACAAATTTTGAAGGATCTCAGCCTTACGAGATTGCACGAGTTCTACCCATATCGCAGTGGCCTGTTGTGCATCCCATGCCCTAGCAAGCATACATGCTAACAAATGAACGCCAAGCGCAGGAATGCCAGATGTTGCAGCAGCCCAAAGGTATGTGCAATCAGCTCCAACAAAGTCGCGAAACGGGCCATCTGCAGTTGATCCTACGGGATTGATGCCTGGTGTTTGAAGGATATCTGAAACGCGCTGGCCGTATGCTTTCAGAAGCTCTGGAGTATTAGGGATGATTTGTTCAAACAGCCAGCTAAGTTTCATAGCAGTCCGATGGGCTGACCCATTTTCCGCATTGTGTCTGCGGGAAATTGACAGAGCGTTGCCGACAGCCTTGTATTCGACTGGAGCTTCACTCTTCTTATAGGTGAAGTCAAAATTGAACTGTACTAGGGAGAAGCTAGGCTCAATAGTAGCAGATGTTAGGGAGTTGGTTATTTTCCCGATAGACATAATGAAGTAATGCAGAGCGAAAATGCTGCAGGATGATCGAGTATTGTCTAGAAAGGCTGTTATTTAGGCATATTATACTTTCTAGAAAACACGTGCTATTAGACAAGAAATCTGCCTAGAATGGTCATCTAGTGCGAGCCTTATTTGCTTTTTACTGCCTAGCTTAGCCCAACATGTTGTGAGTAGGTGCCCAACTACTACACGTATGTAACAAGCCGCTGCAGCCGCTTACGATGGAGCAGGGTATCCAATGAATGGCTACTGTTCTTATTGATGCATGTTAATACCCGAACAGAAGCTAATGCATGTTACGTGCAAATATAGATGGCCTTCATTTTAGATCCCGTAAAGCCCACCAGTGAGCTAAGGTAAGGGTTCTCCGAAGACTTTCTAGTGCTAGATGACTGGCACCTCTGCACTTTTCTAGGGCTTAGATTATTACATGGAGGACCATGGAAAATAAAACCACGGCACCTGAACAAGGTACGTAATCTAAAACGGCCACACTCCAGTACTATTACGAAATCGACACGAGAAATGACACGAAACTGTCGCGTCGCCTCACCCCGCTCACCCTGCTCACCCTCACTTCACCCCTTAAGGCGGCAAGGGGCTCAGATTCCACGCTATGCCTATTGGCACGATTGAGAGTAATAAGCAAGTGGATTACAAGCTTGTGTATGGCAGAGCGGACGGGATGCCCAATTTTCTTGAGTCTATGGTCGTATGTGATGATTATTTAGGTAAACATCCCCAAACCTGTGTTTGGCAGATCACCCGTCTCGGTCGCTCTTGCCACAAAACCACCAAAATCGTCCGCCTTGTCTGCCTCCCGCTTCCGCGTTCCCGCTTTTACTCTGCCACCTAGGCACGTCCAACTCGACCTGCGACGACCACCGAAGCGGCCTAAGAGCGCTTAAAAAAGCAAACAGTTAGTCAATTCCGAAATCAACCTCGGGCTTCTCGACAGGCCGCATTCTGTGTCTGGGATCACAACATCCGCTTCGTGGAAACGGGGTTTGGTTGGCCGATTCCGAAGTCTGCCTTCGGCCTCTCGAATAGGTGCATCTGCATCCTATCTACGTAACCTCTGGTCCAACACTGGTGCCTCGTAACCAACAGCAACCCGCATAGCGCGAAAATGGCTGACTAGTTCCGAAATCTACCTTACATCTCTCTAAACGCTACTTCTTATGTCTGTGATCTAGTTGGCTGGTTTTAGACTGTGGCCTCGCATCGCACCTGAGATGAAACCCTTGACCCCATCTCCCCAATGCTAATTGCTCCGCATGGAGTCCAACACTGTCTATTTCGACCAGTATTGTAACCATTACAAAGCGCATTCGGATCTGCAGCTAGCGACTTTTGAGACCAAACGCCGAGTGTGACTAACCTATCGGGATGGCGCTACAAGACGTGGAGAGATCCAACAACGGCACGGACCGTGGCTAGGCCAGTCCAAGATGGCTCCTACAACGCTGGGTATTCTTAGGTTTCCTTATTGTATCTATCCTTACCCTCTAAGTTGGACACCCTCTATTTCTTTCATTACATGCCCTGTCATCCTCGACTTCATCGTATACCACGCCATCGCTCGCGGAATCTATGAAGCATGGCAACCAGCCGGGTGGAATCTCCTTCAAAGTTTGAAGGAATTGAAGCATGCATACACCTTTGCGAAATCCGTAAGCGGAAAGGCGTTGATGATCTAGATGGGGAGAACAAAGATAATGTGGGGGATTTAAATAGGGCACTGAACATGTAATAATACTTTGCGTCTTCACGAGAACAAAGAACATAAACTAAATGAGATAGACTTTCAGACCAGCTTTATCAGAAACCGACCCATTTTCTTCTGGAATTAATTCAAAATGCCGATGACAACACTTTTCACGAAAATGCTGTTCCGACTCTTTCCTTCGACGTAGTTGGTTCAGGCCATGCGTGGCAAATGCTCATCGGTTGCAATGAGATTGGCTTTGAGAAAGCCAACATAGATGCACTCTGCCGCATAGGATATAGCACAAAAAGGGTTAATGATCGTACGAAAGGCTATATTGGAGAGAAAGGCATCGGCTTTAAGTCTGTTTTCAAAGTTGCCAATGTTGTACACATCTCCTCAAAGGGATATATGTTTAGGCTTGACCGACGCTGTATGCTTGGCATGATTGCGCCGATTGTCGAAGCCTTTCCACCAGAAAATTTAATAGATGGACTACACAGCCAAATCGAAAGAAGCCATACGCAACTGTTGCTGGAACTCCTTAGCGAAGTTGAATTCAACGGCATTAACGACGAGCTCAAAAAGATAACGCCGCAAATTCTCCTCTTCTTGCGCAAAATACGGAAGCTGATTATTCATACTCCTGAGGAGGATGTCCAATTCGAGATTCAAAGGGACACCGAGGACAAAGATGTAGATGGAAACGAAACAGCGACATTGACAACCACATTTTTACGGAGCAACAAAACGGCAAAAGAAAAGTATTTGATTATTCGTCGACTTGAGAACATATCTGTGAAAGAAGACCGAAGGGAAAACGTCGAAATAACTGAAGCTATACTAGCATTTCAGGTTGACGAACAAGGGCGACCGTTAGCCCATGCTCAAGACACTTACGCTTTTCTTCCAATAAACGACTATGGGTTCAATGTCAGTTGTTTCCTTCCTAAAATTTAGAATCCCCAGAAGCTAATACGATTAGTATTTAATCCAAGGTGACTTTCTCTTAGTTGCTAGTAGAGAGACCGTTGATTCATCAAAATGGAATGATGAAGTTTTGGAGGCTGTATTTAGGGCTTTTTTATGGAACGCCATCCCTCGATTCAATCTGCTTCCCAGCCGCTTGTCTCAAGCTCAGTGTCTCCGGTATACGTGGCCTCTGTTCCTTAAAGATAGAGGTGGATCAAGTGAGCCCTGGTCCAAACTAAAGAGATGGATATTTTACCAGATGGAAGCACGCGACGTCCTTGAGTCACGACACGGAAGAATTGTCCGTCCTAGCTCTCTACTCTACATTCCAACGGAATTTCGATTGCGCAGCATGCCTTTAGTTGAGAATCCAAAGAGCAGCCTTAGCCATCTGTCCTTTTGCTACGATTTAGAGATTAAAAATACACTGCCAGAGCTAAAGCGGATGGGGGTTAAGGAAATGGGATTCTCACATTTCTACCAAGAACTAAGTGATCTCGTCAAAAACGATGAGAGTCTCTATTTGAATTTGCAGACTGAGAAATGGCACTCAGAAGTCGCACATCTATTCTATCGCTATGGCACTAAAGCTCAGGCTTCCAATATTCCACTTATTCCTCTCCATGGCGGGCGATGGGTCAAACCTACGGGAAAAAATGTCTTCCTTCCAGGGAATACGACAGGTGTGATATTGCCCGGCGGGCTAGATGTTCACTTGGTTGATTATAACGCATGCCAGGATACAAAACGGCTGGAATTCTTTCTGTGGGTTGGTCTTAAAAGGTGTGACCAAGCTGAGGTCTGTCGAATGATTATGCGTCTTTACAACCCCTTTCGTAGGCGAACCTTAGCAGATTCCGTTCAGGACCTTATCTATCTCTTTCAGACACCTCGAGCCGTTTACAAGGGATCTGTTAAGGAACTGCAATTCATTGGCACTGGGAGCACTGATTTCGTCTATGGTAGTCAGCTATACATCGTGTACTCAAATAAGACAACACTCCTCAGCAAGTACTTCAGGGACCCAAAGAGCAAAATGTCGACTTTCGACCCAGCGTATATTGAAGCGGTCCGGAAATTAGGAAAGGAGCCTGAGTTCATTAGCTGGGCGCGGTCTTACCTAAACGTGTCTACCATGCCTCGCCTAGCTGATGATAATGGGGTCCCAACGCAAGAATTTTACTTCCTCAAAGCCAACGCCGTAGAAGATTTACTGCTTCTCTTACGAGATAACTGGAATATTTACGCTAGACATTTCTTCTCTGATAGATCTAAGCTCAAGAGATCAATTTCGCAGATGGGGGTAAAATGCATTGATGGTCTCACCCGACGTCTTGATGAGACGGTCTTGCCACTTGACGCCCTGAAGCTTGCCGGTCCAGATCTAATCTTCATTAATATCCCCGAGCCAGAGAACAGCCTATGGCTTCATCTTTCAACTTTCGGTGTTCTTACCTCCCTATCTACAGAGTTCTATCTACGTGAGCTGAAAGCTCTTGCTTCAGCAAAAGCTCTTCCAGAGGCAAACAGCCCTTCTAAACACGCCGTACAGCTAATATACATCAAGCTAGCGTCTGATAGAGAAAGCCAATCGGAAATCCAGTGAGTGAATCAACGTATATTTATTGTACAGTGGAAAGTTGCTAAGAGCCAATAGACGTCAGTTTGCAAAACATCCACTGGTATACTCCCAGAAGTCCAAACGATGGGTATACCTATCCGAGTGCGTGTGGAAGGGACCCAAGGAACTAAACTTAGTTTACAACCTTAGCTCTGAACATCGATCTTGCAGCGCATTCTTTCGAACCTGCCTTAACCTTGGAAACGCGACAATTGATCACATAATTAAAGAGTTGCAAGGAGTAACCACTGATACTCCCTTTCATAGGCTACAGCAGTTGTTACTGTTACTTAATGAATATCTAACGCTTGAAGAACGTCCGGGCCGTATTTCAGTGTTGGAAGGGATGAAAATAATCCCAGTTACAACACCTGGAGGTAAGCGCCGTAGGGATTACAACAAGAGTATATGGTATCTCGCAGATAGGCCAAGCTTGCGGGACCGTTTTAATGGGAAAATCCCGCTCATTGCATTTGACGTGGAAACGGTCCGGACATTGAAGCCTCTCACCAAAGCTATGAAGGTGTCTAGTCACTTGCTTTCTGTAGCGGTCAAGCAGACGCTCGAAATCGTTGGACTCAAGATAAAAGATGAAGAAAGGACTACTGATCTTAGAGAAAGAGCACGATATTTCGTACAGTAAGTAGGTTGAAAAAGGGGCAAAGAAACTTACTAACTCTTATTATAGGCTCGTTACAAATTTGAAAACAGAGGCGAAACCCCAGCTTCTTGCTGGCCTATTAAACCTAAATGTTTGGGGAGTACCATCAATTAAGGTAACTCATTCTGTTCATGGTGTCGATGTCACTGAGGATACGAATCAAATCCTCTTTGACGATATCGATGACAGCAAGCTTGAAATATACCTTTCCATCAAAGACTCTCGAAAAGAGATCGTCGACTTTGAACTATCGAAGAAAATAATTCAATATTGTGATGTCACAGATCACAAGTTTCAAGCGCTTGTCCATCCAATTATCCAATATCCTCATGAAGATATTAAGAAATTGCTCGAAGATAACGGATTAGACGAACTAGATGAATCTAGTGAGGAGTCTACCGATCTTTCAGAGTCCTCGTCTGAAGAGAGCAATGACGAGCGCACTCTAAGTTCCCAGGTTGATACTGGCAATACACCGGTGCCAAGAACACCGAGCTCTAGTAGGAATATCTCAGTTCGAGGATCGAGTTCTCGAATTTCTAAGCCATCCTCCATCCTAAGAGATAGAATTCCGCAATTGGATCAAAGCATCATGTCTGTCTCTATGGCAGCGGCCCTACCAAGCACTATTCCAACTTTGATCATAACTCCGTCGCGAATCCGTGCCAATCCTGGCACATCATCTAACAGTACATCTCACAATGCATGGGATGCACGGCACTCGAGAACTGGGAATGAGTTGCTTTCTGGCAGCAACGTGACGGGCGAAGCAACTACTCCCACAACTGAAGGCGAAGCAACTTCTCTCACAACAGAGGGCGAATCAAACGCTTCTACAACCGAGCATCAAGCAGAACGCCCTCACGACGCATTTGAGTTTACAAATTTTCGTTCTGAATTCACAGATATGTTTGGGCCCGATACTCCCTCTCGAAATCCGCCTACATCGGTAACTCAGCACCACTCTGTTCGCTGGTGGTATAATCGCAATCCGTCTCGAAATTCACAAACATCGTCGACTCAGCGCCACTATTTTTCACACTACAATCGAAGTCCGGGTCCTCCAGGAATGGAACCAGATCCACAAAGCTCGATGTATGGACTCCAAATGCAAAAAGTCGGCTTGCTAGGAGAAACATTTGTAGGTAGCGCAAGCCGTAGGTTTAGTGCTAAATTTTACTCACAACTAATAGGTTGATGGGTGGCTCTCCCTCCACCTGAAAAGTGACTGGGATCCTACTATCCATTGGACAAGCCGAAATCGGAACTACCTTTACCCTAACCCCCCTTTTACAGGCAGCGAAAAGGACTGCGCCGATTTCACATACTCAGACAGTCATGGAAGTCTTACGGAGCTACTAGTAAAGTTTGGGTTTCTCCATGATGTCAAAACCTGGCTCCGTAGCCCACCAATCTACCATCTGGAAGTCAAGTCAACATCAGAGAGCTGCAGTGAGCCTTTCTATATGAGTAATAACCAAGTAGGAAAGGTACTAAGCTACTCCATCTCCTTTAGTAACGTGGAAATGACCTGACATCTTTTAGGCGCGTGGATGGACAATTTCCTGGGATAGCCATGAGGCTCCTAAGGATGTATACGTGATTATTAGGGTGTATAACGTGGATAAAGAGACGACCCCTGATTTTACAGCATATGTTGACCCATGGGCGTTATATGTATCAGGGGAACTGGACTTTCAGGCACGTGATAACTATTCGATAACACCCAAGAACCAGGGTACTTAATAGAGCCGGTTTAAGGCAATCAATGGATATCTTCTCAGTACTTTGTATGTAAAATTGCTCGTGAGATATTGTTTGCCATAGATGCGTTCAGTATGCAAGCGGTGTCCATAGTAATCTATAACTCCTCTCCTTAGGGCGCAAATTCGCTATCCCATCTCCCTCTTTTGCGATGGCCGTGCACGTTTAGCCGTTTTATGTAGTGGTGTTGTCACATGAAAGCAGCTTGGAACCAATCACGCGATTTAGCATTTGGGTATCAAGTTACGGTCAACAGAAATCTCAAAGTCGTTGCATTCAACGACCAGCGCCAGCAGAGATGCCCAATTCTCTTGAGTCTATGGTCGTATGTATTAGTTATAGACGTGGTAGGATATAAGTATTACTGTGTGTGGTGTGTTGTGGTGGGCTCGCGTTGGGGGGAGATGAAACTTTCTAGATATCAAAATATAGCAATGGTGAGAGGTGTTTGAAGACACCAAAACCTGTTGGAAAACGGCGCGGGGGATAAAATGAGGATAAAGGCTAAGCCAACCAACACTGCGGTGGACTCAGTATTCTAATATTCGAGTATTGACGTGTCTAGGGGGTTTTTACTTGGTTGTTGTGATGGTGAAGTGGATTGGATGAATTATATGGATGTGTATGTTGATTTGAGCGGCTATCTCGGGATGGTGGTTGAGAGGTGTATAAATGACCTTTCTGAAATAAAAAGGTTATTAATTATCTGAGAATGGTCCAAACGGTGGGGGGGTTCATAAACTCCAAAGGGGTTCCCAGAACGAAAAATACCCATCGAAGACTCTTGACGGCAGCAATTTCCAACCACGAGACAAGCACCGACTAGCAGGCCCGTCCAGAGCACTGCAGATGCGAAGCCATTTTGCTCAATCAATCTAGTTGGGTATATCAACCCCCCTGAAGCAGATTACCAGCAAAACCGTCCATCTAGAGGACTTTGTCAAGGCACAAACATGTACTAAAGCTACTGTCCCCCTTTCCAATCCCAGTTATCAGCGAGTCTACGCTTGGTGCTGGATGATTGTCATATCGGACCCAAAGCCGGTAAGGAGACTCGCACCGTTTTGAGCCCAGAGGTAATGCTCTGAGGGTATATGATCCGTTAGTATTCTGTGTAGAGGCTGGGTGTGAATATTGAAAGGACACAGAGCAGAGAGGGTGGAATAGGAATCAGTCTTGGCCTAATATATAGCATCGATAACAAGACATACCTACCGGTGGACCAAACACAAACCTGAGTAACGCCCTGGAAAGTGGCAGTCTACGCCAAAAACAAAAGCGCTTTGGTTTCTCAGATCGTTAACATCTCACACGCCGTCAATTCGCGGGAGCATCGTAGCATCTCGCTGTACGACTTAGGGGTTGATATAGGCGAAGGAGCTGGACTGAAGGGGTATGTAAGGGACTAAATACGCATAGCTAGGTTTAATACCCTATTTTGGGAATCGGATCACGGTCGCCATCTCGTTTAAGATTTAATTATAATCGTGGTTTTGAGTAGGCAATAATATTCCGAGCCAAATACCAAGACTTCCTAGAGTTAAATTACGCATTCTCCCCTTGATTTTATAGAAACGAGTGAAGTTGCAATCGTAATATAACCTGCCGTGGTCCCCCCACCAGCCAATGTGCTCAGTCCGCATTCTCCTGGGCCATCAGCTCGGGATTTTCTCGGAAGTATTCGCTGCAAAGCGAGAGTTGGGTGTTAAAGGCACGTCTGCATGTGGCCACCAGACGAACGAACATGTTGTTATAATAAAGTGCGGCTCAGGAAATATGTATTAACTCTTTATATAGCTGCACGAATCTCTCTCCAATCTAATCACAGTGGAACGTTGTTGGATGGGGGATTCTTATGCATGCACCATGGCTTTCTCCCGTAGCATAATTTGTATTTATTCTCCAACAACTGCCATTTTTGTTGAAACCCCCTACCCCTAAGAGTGACGGCCTTTTGTTAATCCCATAATAAATTAAATAATACTGTAATAAATCTATCCCCGCCTTCAATAACACCCAACAACCCACCATGGTTCTTTCTCTACTCGCTGTATACGGATGAATGCAACCACCCTCCCCGGGATTAAGAAAGCAACACAGCACAGCTCATGCAACAACGGCGTTCTACAGCATCACAACCAGTCCGAAGGACCACTACTCACCCCCCTACCCGCGTCGCATAGCGCGAGGCTGGCTAGTGTGGTGGGAGTTCGTAGAGTACATAACCATTCTAATACGAAGACCGAGTCGTTTTGGGTACTAGAACGTCCAAGCATAGATGGAGTGTCGTTCTTAGTATTTCTGTGGCCCCTACTATGACACCCCCCATCCAGCTCAGGCCGGATAATCGGCCTCGGACTGGTGAGGATATCTTACTATCTATCAGACAGACCGAAAATCATATATCCACCAGCCCACCGCCGCGCCGCCGCCGAGTGACGCTCTGACCCTCCATCCATCCATATCTAACCTCATAGAAACCCC
>JPJV01000126.1:0-23593 GCA_000750745.1 Pseudogymnoascus sp. VKM F-4281 (FW-2241)
GTTTAAAGGCTCATTTAAGGCCTTTGAGAGCACAGAATTCGCTTTTTGGAGGGTATTAAAATTAGGTGGACTGCTATTTAAAATACTTTCTTAAAAATATCATACTCTATTAGAGTCCTTAGCCGTTCTGCTATAACATCTGTTATAGGTAACGTAGCTGCTTAAATAATGTCTGTAGTTGAAATAGCTATAGCCCACACCCTCTCTAAGCAGAATTAATATTTGAATTTGAAAATGCAGCTTCTCTTACTTGTATATATGCTTCTAGCCACTCTGCTTTCTGTATACGTAGGAGTTGCGCTTCATTGAGATGTAAGAGAGCTGTTGTAAGGCGACTTTTTAGAGGTCCAAAAATTGCAACAAGTGGTTGCAACACATGTGAAGTATGAGGGAGTATAAAGAGCGATATATGATTTTGAATGTAGTGTGATATAAAGCTCCTGCTTATATAGCTGTTATAGCTGTTGCAAATAAGGAGCCTCTGTTGTAGTTTTCTATTTAAAAGTGTTGCCTTTGCTCTTGTAGAGGGCTCAAAAACGCGTTTTAGCTACTCAAATCTATGAAGATTGCTTGTCCATCCTTTTGTATTTGCAGAGAAGTGCCATTTGCTTATAACCTCCTTCGGAATCTAGCTCTGTAGTATATTCTGTCCCTTGAAGATAATAAGGGGGTCGATAGTTGTTCCATCCATGCATCTGCATGGATGGAACAACTATCGACCCCCTTAAGATACACTCAACAGCAGACACCTATTCCTGCCTGCCTGGATGTGCTTAAAACGCGTCCTAAGGCTTGAATCTACAATAATTCTTGTTGATTGCATTGTTCCAATTGAAAACCCAGTCTCATCCATGTTATAGGTGTTGTAGTTTTCGATTTTTTGCTCTGTTGTAAGGCTCTTGTATGCTTTAAACCACCCCTTCAACACCTCTTTTATAACCCCGTTCATCCTTTGTGCTTCTACCCTACGTCCTAACTTAACATGTAGTGTAGGATGCCTTTGAATAAATCGTGGAATCCAATCTTGCCCAAGAGGTAAGTTGGGTATTTGAAGTTGTGGTTGTTGAGTTTGTTGTTGAGTTTGTTGTTGAGTTTGTTGTTGAGTTTGTAGTTGTAGTTGAGGCTGAAAAATGCAACACTTGTTTGACCGGACTTCTTCTGCAACCTCTCGTAATATCCGATAGCTAGGAGCATAGCCACTTGCTGTAAGGCCCTTAATCCATTTTATTAGAGTGAGTTCTTGGTTTTTTGACAAGAGCTGTTGTTGTAGGCGCGCTTCTGCTCGTGTATTCCCCCCATTTACGCGACATCGGAGCGACTCAAATGGAAGCTCTAGGGCCTTTGCAGCTGCGTAAATTGATTTATACTTATTTGATTTAACAGCTAACGTAGGTCATGTCTCAGTTATCCTGCCTTATCGCTAATCACATGACCCGCAACCCATCCGTAACAGCCCCGACTCCTTTCTCTTGAATGTCGAAGCAAGGAGGCATCCTTACAATACTAATATTTTGTATGGCAAAACTTTAATCTTTTAATAACTTATGCAAAACAACGCCAATACTACTATGACTTTCACATGTAGTAGAATATTATATATAAATCTTATATATAAAAGGAATAAGCTGTACTAATTTTATTAATGGAGTTATTTAGGTTTGAAGTTTTTGCTTTTAAGTACCATTCCTTACAAGTTTAGCTACAAAGGTACATACCCTCATTACGCCATTACCCTCATTACACCACGACTTACGTTACTGACTGTATGGCCTTACCGACTGTAAGTACCATTGTAGCTAATTTTGTATGTAAAGATACTTTATTTTCAGAATTTGAATTAATTAATAACGCATTGAATAAAATCATTATAGCTTAGTCTTACTACAAGTAAAAGCTATATATCACTATCTATTATAGCTAAAAACGCTAGTAACTCTAGCTTCCTTTTACAGAAGTTATCAAAGATTTAAAGTTTTCCTATACAAATATTTGTATGGTAAATATTAAATTGCTTATAACTTTCTTATAAGCTTAGCTTACAAGCTAGCGTTTTTAATTATAGTGTATGTGTATATAGGGATTATTAGTATAAACGGGCTAGATCTTATAAGCTATATTGTAGAAGCTATGAAGTGTTAAAGTCTAGATCACGTGATCTTCAACTTTGCGTAGTCGACTTGTTTGATGTGGTGGCCCCACTATGTCTGTAAGGCCATACAGTCGGTAAGGCCATGACCTACGTTAACACTGCCTTTTGTATTTCAATTTCGCGTTCTAGAGCCTTTATACTCCTTTTTCGGGTCATTCTACAATAGTAGAGGTGGTTATAGTCTACTGGTTTATTGTAGTTGCTTGGTTTGATGGGGTAGCTCTAGCCCCACCTATACCCATTACGCCATTATACCCATTACACCACGACCTACGTTAATTGAAAACCCAGTCTCATCCATATTGTAGGTGTTGTAGTTTTCGATTTTTTGCTCTGTTGTGAGGCTCTTGTATGTTTCAAACCACCCCTTCAACACCTCTTTTGTAACCCTGTTCATCCTCTGTGCTTCTACCCTACGTCCTAACTAAACACGTAGTGTAGGATGCCTTTGAATGAACTGTGGCACCCAGTCTTGCCCGAGTGGTAACTTAGGTATTTGAAGTTGTAGTTGAGTTTGTGTCTGTTGAGTTGGTCGGGTCTGCTGGATCGGTCGGGTCTGCTAGATCAGTCGGGTCTGCTAGATCAGTCGGGTCTGCTGCTGGGCCGGTTGGTTTGATGGGGTCTGCCAAGCCACTAGTTAGCCTAGCCGAGTCCTTGCTCCTAAGCTCAGAAACTAAGCTCAGGAGTTGAGCCTAGGAAGCAAGGTGGTCGGTCAATTGACTAACGTAGGTCGTGGCCTAAGTGCTACTATGGTGTAAGCGACAATAAGTACCTTTACATAGAAATTTGTATGTAAAGGTACCTTACACTTGCGAAACTAGAAACCTAAATAACTCCATGGATAAAAAACCTTTACATACTGATTTGTATGTAAAGGTACTTACACTCTCGAAATTAGAAACCTAAATAACTCCATGGATAAAAACCACTAGGCTTAGCTGTCTGGTATTTAGGCTCTATGTATAGACCTGTATGGTGTATAAAAAGACTAGCAGTGCTAATCTGGTTGTTGCGATTTTATTAATAGGAGAAGATTTCTCACATAAATATTTGTATGAGGAAAACTTTACCCTTAAATTAAGGTTGCAAAAAGACACTAGCGATACTAGCTTTTTTTGTTAGATAAAGTTCTATATATAGAACTTGAATACTAAACAAATAAGCCTAGCGATTTTTATCCATAGAGTTATTTAGGTTTCTAATTTCGAGAGTGTAAGTACCTTTACATACAAATTAGTATGTAAAGGTACTTATTGTCGCTTACACCATAGTAGCACTTAGGCCACGACCTACGTTAGCCAACTCACCTGGAAGACCCGACACTTATTTAAGCGCACTTCCTCTGCAACCTCACGCAATATGCGATGGCTAGGAGCATAGCCACTTATAGTAAGCTCTTTAATCCACTTTAAGAGGGTCTACTCTTGATTTTTTGATAGGAGTTGCTGTGGTAAATGTGCTTCTGCATGTGTATGCTGTATGCCACTTATGCGCCTACGGATAGTGTCTGGCCTTAGCCCTAAGGCCTTTGCAGCAACATATGCAGTTTTGAATTTTCCAGTCTGTACTCCTAAAACAGCTTCAGAAAGTCGTAAATTGCGCTCTTGAGCCTTTACACTCTTACGCTTCACCATGGTAGTAACGTAGGTCGTGGCCAGAGCGGCGCCATGGCTAGAGCGGCGACTTGGCTCACCCCACCAAAATCCAAGTCACATGACTAAATTTAAGACCTTAATAACTTTTGTAGTAGTAGTTATGAAGCTTAATACTCTTAGACTATTACTCTTTATATAATCATCTAATATATATAAAAACGTTAGTAATACTAGCGTTGTTTTTTAAGAGATATCAAGGCTTATATTTTTGCCATACAAAATATTTATATAGTAAAACTTAAACTATATATAACTCTTTAATGCGTTTAGCTTACACTCTAGCAAGTTTAACTATAATGTATGATTATATAAAGAGCAATAGCCTAAGAGGATTAAGCTTTATAATTACTATTACAAAAGTTATTAAGGTCTTAAATTTAGTCATGTGACTCGGATTTTGGTGTGGTTGATGCAGTCGCCGCTCTGGCCATGGCGCCGCTCTGGCCACGACCTACGTTAGTGGTGGTGGTGGTGGTGGTGGTGGTCTGGTCTAGATTTTGTGGGGTGGTCAATGAGCCGGTATGGCCATGTAGCCGGTATGGCCACGACCTACGTTATTGATGATAATGCACAAAGCAAGGATAACTTGCTAGAATCAAGTTTAGAAAGTTGCAAGAGCAAAGAATAGGACAACATTTAAGGTAATTTACAAAATGTCCTAAGTTACAATGTGTCTTAAGTTATAAAATGTCCGAAGTTACCACATGTCTTAAGTTATAAAAACTCCCAAGTTACAACACGGTCTAAGTTAGGTCCATAGACAATCCAGACATCTATTTCTCGAAGCTTGAGCCCTAAAACGCCAACAAAATTGCACTATCGACCTGTTCTTGGGGCATCTGCGTTCGTGGTTACTTCGCAATTTTTGTGCCTTGGTTTGTAAGTAACCTAGCCTTGTTTATGGAACATCCCTATAGCAAGTCATCACTTAACATCGTTGAAAGTAGCATTTAGTGGTTATTTTAACAGTGAAGTTCGGTATTTTCATGATTTAGATAGATCAAATCCTAGTAGGGCTACTAGTATCTAATGTTACGTATCAAGTTTGGACTGATTTGCTTCTATCTATCTATCTATCAGGGGAAACAGCATAGTCTTCGTTATATACATGACTTGGCGTGTGTTCCAATGCCCCAAAGCGAGAGACGGGTTGCTGGCCTAATGCCGTGACAGTTATTTCATCGAGGCTTTGCCCTGGGAAATGACGAGTTCGAAGACGAGGAGCCTTGGCAACACAGGGGCTTGAAGTTGAGGAGCCTGCTGTTGGAGCTGTGTAACCGAAGATTGAGAAGCTCGTGGCGATTCTGAGGCCAACAGAGACAAGCTTTCATCCAGCGACTAGCTATCGTAAAGGAACCCGCAATAGTGGATGCCAAACTAACCGTAACCTCTGTAGAAAAGGTCGAAGTAGACACCTCGACACCTACAGAAGTGGATGAATCCAAGAGGACCGCGAAGGATATCTCGACTCGGGATAAGTTCAGCATTGTTCCCCTGTTGACGTTTGGGAAGGATATTCTCCTGGGATATGCAGGTGAGGGAAGTTGAAAGACGTATCGTGGCCAGAATATCGAGAGGTAGGAGATGGCCCAGTAGACGACTGGATTTCATGAGCTGTGGCTGGAAAGCTTGCCGCTTGCTCATGACTATTCGACACTGGATACTCCGGTCTTTGCTCTGCTACCTGATTCACAGCAGTGACAGTATTTAGCCCAACCACTGATGGTGCAACTGAGGAATAGTCCAAATACGATGGTGAATGGGTGTTGGCGTTCGCCGTGTCTGAGATGATAGGGTGGATAGTTGTCTGAGGTGCCGCCATATGACCTGCTGCCTCATTCTCGGTTGTGGTAGGTTCCGTCTGTGCAAGACGTTCCTGCAATGCCGGGTCGTTATTAATGGCCATAAACTCTACCCGGGAATTGGGGAGATATTGGTTGAATTGACGTTCCGGAGCAGTATTATGCTGATAGTCGCTATGCTCAGATAACCCCTTTTCGTCAACACCTGTTTTATTCGTCATGGGTGAGCCCGTTGGGTTCTGGTTCTCAAGCGGTTGGTAAGTGTAAGGGTTTAGTCCATCCTCAACGGCGAATTGATCTAGTTGTGTTGCGTGCGATGGCCTAGCTCCATTTGAGGTGCCATGCCCGGAATGTGATGATGCTCGAGAGATGATGCTCTGCTCTGGGAAATATTCACCACTTCCGCCCCCCGCTACATTTGAAGTGGTAGTAGTTTCGTTCCGAGTTTCATTGTTTCCTAAACTTGAGTTTGCACTAGACGGCGAAAGAGGTACTTGTAAGCCACGAGAAGGGTCGACCTGGATGTCGGACGGGAATCTCCCACCTGGTTCCGGCCGCTTGGGGTTTTCTTGTTTATTGGCACCTTGCACGACAGCAGAGTTTGAAACTGTTGAGAACGGCTCCTCATCTTCCTCGTCCATGACCCCGTCACTGCTTACGGATGCTGCTCGTTGAGAGGCAGCACTGAAGCTTCGAGCGTGTGAACGAACAAATGCATTTCGCTCCTGCGGTGCGCTTTCTGTCAATGACTTGATATCGTCATACCAAGCCATCATCGTGTCATAGCTTTCCGCTCGAAACACCCAGGAATGGCCTCTATGGAGAGAGCCAGTTTGGCGGCCTTTTAGCATGAATTTGTTCGACGACCCACCTTCCGAGGAGTGGGATCCAAGCTTCTGCTCAGGGAGATAAAGAGACATGATAGGAGCCTGAGATTTATCCGCGGTTTTGAACTCATGTAGATGTGTTGGTGACAACACGTACCATCCAGCAGTATAACTTTTCAAGTACTTGCTCTTACGCTCAAGCAAACCTGCTCGAACTTCCTGTGCAAGCTCATGATCGCGGCCTGGGTAGTGAATGTTTTCAACACCACGCATAGGGACTCTGGGATCAACGAAATGCTCATCTGACTCGATGAAACTGTTCCATTCATAGTCTCTAGGCATTGCAATCGGACCCGTTCTGAGGTTTTGGATCGCAGTGTATGCCTCGTCTGCATCACGTTTCAGTATGCCGGTGTAAGCGTTGTAAGCTTTCTGGATCTCGCCAACAACGATAGACTCAAGCTCTCGGCCAGATGTTTCCAAGTTAAGATATGCCTGTATATGTTAGGCCCCGGAAGTATTAATTGTGTTGATGTTGGCTTACCTGGTGAAGATAATTCTCTTCATCAATCTGCCTCTCGAGCTGGCGCTCAACTGCTAATCTCAGTAAGTACGGATCTTGTTTTCCTGTCATCTGTGATGCATCAATGTCAGACTGGCCCAGCGAATCTCCCAATACGCGCACAGCCCTTCTTGTAGCATCCATTTCCCTGTCAACCGAGTTTTTGAAGTCGCCAGACAAATTCTTGATCTCTTTGATCTTTTGCTGAAGGTCACTCCGTAAACCAGTTAAGGCTTGTACCACGTCTTCTTGGATCATTCGAGCTTTGCTTGACTCTGTGATTGCTTGTTTGTGGTAATCACGTAGTATCTGCATTGCTTCATTGATGCCATTAGACTGGAGGAAATTATCAGGCGCGCTGATATTGTTGGCAACATTTGATAGTTTCAAGATACTCTTTCCTCTGTGGTCGTATCCGTTCTGGATCTCTCTAAAGTAGACAATGAGGTCTTTCAAAAATTTCCTCCAGGCTGCTCACGCCAACATTAGCAACATTCTTTGTAATATAGAGAAAAGATTACACGGCTGATACACGTACCTGTAAATCTATTCGCAAGCGCCTCTGTGGGGTTACCAGTGGTCGGTACAGGAGAATAAAATGCGCTGTGAATCTCATCCGATGGCTCTGGTTGCAAAGCCAAGCTCCTGACGCTACCAGCTCGGGAACTCCGACGGCTACTGCTTCGCCTGAGTGATGCCTTTTTCTTAAGTGTTCCCCCTCGTCGCGGAAGCAATGCGTCACCTTGTGACAGAACAGAGGGCGTATGCTTCAAATGGTAGCGCTCACTGTCAATGATCGAGCTGCCCCGCTGGCTGGCGTCCCATTCTTCATTGAATTTCCCGTAGCTTTGATAGGAAGCGTTTTGTGATAAAGGCGACTGATCAACACCATTTCCTCCGATTAGACTGCGGTCCGGTACGGTCGAGTCGTTGGTTGACAGCAGCAGAGGGGCCTTTGTACTCGTGCTATATCCAGTTTCCGCGCGTTGCTGTGTAGCACGGCTTGCTGATGGAAGAGACGACATGATGTATTCCTCTGCGATGCAGTAATATTGAACGAAATCGGAATGTCGAAAGCATTAATACCAAGTTAGGCAAGCTGATGTTGTAGTTTCTGGTCGCACACTGGATATCTGCCTGTCAAGTGAAACAACGACAGCTGCTTGACGACAAGATATAATGTACACTGGTTGGCATTGGGCAACAGCGAATACCGGTGGTAATTGCGTTGGGGCGGTAATAGCGATGCGGTGGTGTTATGGTGTAAATGGGGTAAACTTGGTCGATGGCATCCTGGGCCTGGCACTCAGCCGAGATTGGCAATAGTGAGTGATATGATGACGACGTTCCAAGCCACTGGAACTCAGGGATCAGGGACAAACCAACAAAGATCGGCATCACATGACGTGACTTAACTATCGTATTCTTTCAAAACCCCATTGTTGGATATAATGTATAATGTACGGATGCTAATTCTTAGCAGTATGCCTACCAATTATTCTAGTTTATCTCGGGGTTTTGTGTCATCTAGCTACCGTTTACTTCATCAATAGGAGAGACGTTCTCGCGCGGCTTATATTCTTGAATTTGACCAGAACTACACACTGTTTAGACCTTTGAAACCTCAGCCGCCTTAGAATCGTCAGCTGCGAATGGGTTTGCTGTGCCTCGCTCGTCCCTCAGTGCGATTAGCTTATCCTTTGCTTCCTGGAGAGGAACTGGCTTGCCCCTGTCTTGGCTCGAAGTATCATCACGGTTTCTGATGTTGACCTCGCCATTCTTCATTTCTTGGTCGCCGACAACTTGTCGCAATGTTAGCTATCAATTCTTAAAAATGCATATTACGAGATCATACCGAATATAAAGTTATACTGCGCCAATTGACCTGTACGAATTTTCTTTTGAAGAGTGTTCCCGCTCAGATCAACGTCCACAAAAAACTTCAGTTTGTGGAACGTTTCTTGAACCTCCTTCGCGTACTCGTAGAATCCAACGCCGACCGGGATGATTAGAATCTGCCGTGGGCTGAGCCAGAAGGGCCATTTGCCTCCGAAGTGCTCAATTAGAACCGCAACGAAACGCTCAATACTCCCAGCCATCGCACGATGGATCATGACAGGTCGGGCACAACCTGGCGTCAGTGCCTTCGCCTTATCCTTCTTAGACACATCCTTTTCTGCTGTATCCGCCGTCACCGCAACATTCTCTCCCTTGCTTGCTTCGTCCTTTGGCTTCAGAGCCCCCTCTGATGTCATGTATTCGAGACCAAAGTTTTTAGGAAGTTGGAAATCGAGCTGAATCGTTGCGCATTGCCAGTCACGCCTCATTGAGTCGGAAATCTTGATGTCAATCTTTGGCCCATAAAATGCGGCATCCCCGTGATTGTACTCCCATGGCGTTCCACCAGGAGAATCCGCAAAGTGATCTAGAGCTGCCTTCAAGCTGGCTTCGGCTATGTCCCATTCGGCAAGATTACCCATGTACTTCTCAGGGTTTCTTGTAGATAGCTTCATCTTGAAAGTGAAACCGAGGAGGCCATACATGGTGCGAAGAAAATCGAATAATCCTTCGATTTCATCAACGATTTGATCTTCACGGCAGAAAATATGGGCATCGTCCTGCTGAAATCTTCGGACTCTCGTCAGTCCCGTAAGTGCACCGGACGCTTCATTGCGGTGCAACACACCGAAGTCGGCAACTCTCCATGGCAACTCGCGATGACTTCTCTCGCGATGAGAGAACATCAAGCAATGTCCAGGGCAGTTCATCGGCTTTAGTCCAAACTGCTCCTTTTCTACATCAAATGTAAACATATCGTCCTTGTAATTCTGCCAATGCCCGGATGTTTTCCACAGCTCGGAGTTGTACATATTTGGAGTGATAACTTCTTCATATCCTCGCTTCCAATACTCGTCCCGCAAGAATGTCTGGATGGTGTTGTATATGCGAGCCCCATGGGGTAGCCACATCGCTGAACCTGGTGACATTTCATGGAAAAAGAAGAGCTCTTGTTCCCTGCCGATCTTGCGATGATCACGCTTAGCAGCCTCCTCAAGGAATTTCTTATGTTCTGCCATCATCTTTTTGTCTGGGAATGAGACACCATAGATGCGTTGTAGAGAGTCTCTCTTTGGATCACCGAGAAAGTAAGAAGCCGAATTCTTCATGATCGCAAATGTTTCAATCCTGCCCGTATTGGGAACATGCGGTCCCCTGCACAGATCGATCAAGGGTCCATTTCGGTAAACTGTGGTCTTTGGTTCTGTAACCTTCTCTTTGATGACGTGTTGCTTGTATGGGTTGCCCTTGAACATCTCTAACAAGTCCTCCTTCGAAATGACAAGTCTCTCGAATTGTTGTTTCTCCTTGACAATTTTACTGAATAGCGTTTCAATCGGCTTCCAATCCGAGTGCTGAACTGCTGCACCTTCAGGGAGAGCCATCTCATAATAGAAGCCGTCATCGATTGGTGGACCAAAGCAAAGATTGCAGCCGAATCTCCGTTCAGAGGCCTCGCCTAGGATATGAGCACTCGAATGCCAGAAAACCTTCCGACCCTCCTCATCCTCAAATGGGAGCAGTTCCAAGCTGCAGCTCTCCTCCAGTGGTCGCTCGAGATCCCACAGTTGGTTGTTGTCGCCGTTGAGCCTTGCGATGACTGTGCGCTTAAGTAGACTGTTCGAAATAGCCTTCGCGATCTCCGAAGGCGTTGTTTCCCACGAAGTTCCTTCTTTGATGCTTCCATCTTTCATGGTAATCGTGATCGGTTCACGGGGCTTGGCGGCAAGTTCAACCTCATACTCAGCCTTGAGTTTCTCGAATATCTTGATCCTGTGGGATATGAAGTCCGGCTCGGGACTGAGTTCCAATGGCCCAGATGCCCCGCCATCGTCCCCGCTCTTTTTCTCCTTCTTGGGCTTTTGTTGTTGCTTCTTATTAACAGCTAGATTCTTGACGCCGTCCTTGACAGCGTCAACCGCATCTTTGACGGTGTCTGCCATGCCGAAGATCCTCTGGGATATATCGTTTGGGCGTGGGCGAAAGTGGTGGGGTGAGTCAAATTGTTGTCGGTGTCGCTTCGAAGTACCTGATAATACCAACCGCACAGAGAAACGCGCTAACTGCGGGGATCTAGTTGAGAAACTAGTCCATATAGAGTTTAGTTTCTTGACACAAAATAACTTTAGATCAAGTCGACCTTTTTACGTGCTAAGGTTGCCGAATATTCCAATAAAAATTGGGATACAATCAACACCGACAGCAACTACCACCCACCAATTCGCAATATGTCGTTCAGAGGTGGTTCCAGAGGCGGTCGCGGCACCGGTGCGAACTCGTTCGGAGGTGGAAGCAGAGGAGGCGGCAGCTTTGGGGGTCGTGGTGGTGCGTAACAGTCCTCAAGTCATCGCACAATTTAAGAACAGCAGCTAATTCCTATCAGGCGGCCGCGGTGGTTTCTCTAGGGATATGGGCCCTCCAGCGTCAGTTTTGGAGTTGGGATCTTTCCTGCATGCATGCGAGGGCGAAATGGTCTGCGAATCTACGAACACGAAAATTCCGTACTTCAACGCACCCATCTACCTCGAGAATAAGGTGAGGTTCACTGCTAGAGCTCCAATTACGTATGCGGATATATGCTAACATTCTTCAGACCTCGATTGGAAAAGTTGATGAGATTCTTGGCCCAATCAACCAGGTTTACTTCACCATAAAGCCAACGGAAGGAATTCAGGCCGGTTCGTTCAAATCAGGCGACAAATTCTTCATCGGCGGCGATAAACTTCTGCCACTTGAGAAGTTCCTGCCAAAGCCAAAGCCAGCACCTGGTGCGCCAAAGCCAAAGCGCGCCGGTGGCGCCAGAGGTGGACGAGGTGGCCCGATCCGTGGTGGACGTGGTGGTGGATTCTCCCGAGGCGCACCGAGGGGGAGAGGTGGGTTCAGTGCCGGAGGACGCGGTGGCTCCGGATTCTCTCGCGGTGGCAGTGGTGGCTTCTCGAGGGGTGCACCAAGAGGACGTGGTGGATTCAGCAGAGGAAGAGGTTAGGGATGATGGTACATCACAGAGTGGGGTTCTAGGCGTTTTGATCACTTGTCTATTTCAGGTTCTCTGTGTACAAAAGTCACAGCTGCCATAGTTGGCTGGCATCTATCGAGTTGAATGACACTACTAAAAATCTATTGAATTGGGTATTAATAATCGTTGTCTGTATAATCACTTGTGCGACCTCGATTTCTGAGGAAGACGTCGCTGCTACACCATGTCAGATAATGTCGTCGCTCCTTGGTCTTTGTATCTTTCGAACCCAACCTGAAACAGTGTTGGATCCGAACGTGACTTGGCCTGACTCAGGCGCTCCCATCATTGTTGCCCAAGCCAATATGGAAAACATAATCGTGATGCTTCGTTACTGATCGCCAGTGCCCTCCAGATTGACGGGCTCTTTTAGCTTGGTTCTCCTCCGTGGTGGCGCTTTTGGCGGTATCTGTTTATCTCGATGAGGGACACCTGGTGGTGGCATAACAAACGTGACACCGTCCGAGCGATTTCTTTTATCCGCGCCATCTGCAGCCGCTTCTAAAGCCGCCTCCGTCTTGCGGCTAGGTGTCTGTATCCCGGGCTTCTCTGTGAGACCAGCCATGTCAATGACGCTCACAGAGCTTTCTGTTTGACTGCTGGGCAAACTAATCCCGAGTAGCTTTCTAGAAAGGTCTGCATCATTTGTATCCTTCCCTTCGTTCAGCCAGGGGACCTGGCCCACTCTACTAACAAGCCGAGTTGTCGTCTCGTCAGCTGGCGCAAAATGAGCATTCCCCGACCCACTGAGTAGAGCAAGAACCTTTAGGATTTCATTTCGCTTGTAATGCGGCGGCTGTGCCAGCTGGGTATGGGCTAGTAAAGGATAAAGGACTCGGAGATAGGTGTGCCGGAGAGAAATGAGTTCGTTAGGCAAATCTAAAAGGTTCCGAATTATGACATCGAGAAGTACTCGCAGATCGTTGGTATAGAAGTATTCCTGGGTCGCTTCAGTGGTGAAGAGTAGGTATAGAAGTTTCAGGATGAGGAGCTGCAGCGAGGTCTCTGTTTCCCTATTCAGGAGAAGAATGATGTTTTCGCCGAACGTCATATAATCCTGCCCGTACATACTGAGGACCTTAACAACTCGGTTTGTCGTAGGGACGGAGGTGGCATCTGGAGAGGTGGTTGCAGCGACCATATACTGCTCGTTGAGCACAAGCTATGATTATCAGTAGTGAACGGCAGATTTGGAGCAGGTTGAGATTACCAAGACTCGAATGATTGGGTAGTGGTAAGGGTCATTAACGTCGTCGGAGAGCTGTTCAATAATCTGAAATTGGCATTTAACAAAGTCGTCATCCACGTGGCTGAGGTCTTCCAGGCTCAGTTTCTGCATTCTAGACATATCATAGAGCAATTCTAGCAGCAGCCTGTGCAATCTCGAGTCTTCATCCTTCGCGCACTTCATTAAATCCACAAGTCTCGCAAACGAGCCTTCCTTATTCATAATCTTGAATGTGTCCTCGTTTCGCCGTCCATCGTATAGGAGAAAACTGGCTATAATGTACAAAGTGGCTAGTTCATCTTCTTGGAGAAGACTATACACGAGTTGTATGCGGACATAGTCTTCGTTGGCCTTGAACAGCTCACTCTCCAGGAGTTTCGCTATGGAACTTGCAACGGCATGGTCTGAAGCAAGGTACTCGTCCTTGAAGTTCGTAGTGAAGTGCAAATATGTCCGCAGTGCTTGGTCGATCAATTGCGACGAGTTACATCGTACGGAGCATATGTCATCTAGTTCTGTTGAAGTCATCTGTCAGCGAAGCTCGACCATGGAGTCATGGATCAACAAACCATCCCAGAATTGCTGCTCATTATCCAAGGAGTATGACACCACAAACCCCTCCATCCTAGACAGGCCGGGCGACCTCTGACGAAATCATTAATCAGTGGAGAAGCATCCCGATTCCCTCGATAATCTTCAGAATTCGCGGGGCAAGTCGAATCCGAGGTACTGTGCTAGTTCTCTTCACAACACAATGAGTGCAGGCAAGACATGGAACCGTGACGTGAACCGTGCAGTCGACAACGATCCCCTCCACCTAACGCTAGCTTAGGCAGGTACAGTAGGTGGGTTTGGCCCAACATCATTGCAATCGACCTTGTGGACAGAACCGTACAGATATATATATATATATATATATACTATCATATTATATATGTGTGTGTTATATTCCTACAGCGTATATACTCGTGTCGCCTTGCAGCCGAATATAGGACGTTGACTGATTCAACTTTCAGATTACTACTTGAGGTATGAAGCACCTCTCTTTACTTCTATAGTCTGTAAAGTTGGTTATATAGATCAAAAAAAGCCCCTATAATAATAATACTGTACATGCACCTTCTCTCCCCCATTACATAATTGCAAATGGACGCCATATGCTTCGCCTTCCCTTCCCTTCCCTTCATCTCTCTTTCCTTCACATGCCACCCCGATCCATTCCATTAGCCGAATGGAAAGCCATTTTGAAATTGAAACTGGCCGCCGCCTCGCGATCCTCCCTGCTGATGGAAGAATTGTTGTCCTCCGAATGGATTGCCATGCTGGAATGGGCTTCCTTGTCTGCTTTCATGGCTATTTGGGTCATCACCCCGATCGAACCTTTCCTTCAGCTCAGGGTCGCTAAGGACCTCATATGCTTCGTTTATCGACGCCATCCTCTTCTCTGCATCCTCCTTTGCGACTCCATTTCGTATGGCCTTATCCGGGTGATGCTCCCTCGTCTTCCGTCTGTAGGCAGACTTGATTTGAAGTTCATCTGCATCTTTAGGCAGCCCAAGAACTTTATAATAATCCTTCTCCTTACTGCGCTTCAATGCTATTTGAGCAGCATGGAGCTTGGATTGGATGTGGTGATTACCAGGATGATGCTCATCTGCGAGATTGAGAGTGTTGATGCATGCCTCATAATTTTCTTCATCAGAAGACTGCTGAGCTTTCGCAAGAAGGCCGTGGAGTGAATGTGGGTCAAGCTCCAGCGCCTCTGTGCAATAAATAGATGCTTTCTTACTTTTCACCTAGATAGGTCGTTAGCTGAACAATAACCCTGAGAATGGGTCGGAAACTAACCTCTCCATAAGCTTCGCACGCCATCTCAACCACCTCGGTGTAAAGATTACTTGGTGCTTTCGGGGGGATGGTGTTGGCTTCCCTCAATTCTGCGACTTCTTCTTTTATATCCTGGATAAGGCCTATATCCTCTCCACTGCCAGCGAGATACTTTGCTGCCGTGCTGAAAGACTTCTTTTCAAACAACTTTCTGATCTTTAACAACTGCTTGTTGATTTGTTTCTGTCGTCGGTAAAGTTTTGTGCAGGTTTTCGAGTCTGGATCCGAATGCAGACATTTCCGTATTTGGGTCATTCCTCTCTCAGTCTCGGCAAGTGAGAAAAACAGTATTGATGATATTTGAAGATGGGGGCTTGTATCACCTGGTTGCATCTGCAACACATGAGCAAGATCACTTATTCCCTCCCGTACCTCACCCCGCTCGAAGCGGCATCGAGCTCGAAGTTTTCGTAATGCGAGGTTTTTATTGGCAACCATTATAGCCACTCCAGCCTGAGCGATGCATTCATCGTAGTCTGCCCGTTTCTCGGCATCCACAGCCAGCTTTGATGCCCCTTCCGCCTCTTCCAGTTCTGTGACCTCAGCTCCAGTGTGCCCCGCAGCCACATAGTCTTCCTTCGCCGCCTCCCAGTTGCCGCCTTTGCTCTTGATCTTGGCACGTTGTATAAGAGCTCCTTCAAACCCAGGTTTGATAGTCAGGACCTTATCGAAGTCCGATTGCGCCTGAGTTGTCCTCCCTAGCGAGAGATATGTGGCGCCACGCTTAAAGAAGGTAAGGTAGTTGCTTGGGTCGCGCGAGATAGCAACATCGTAGTACGTCAAAGCATCGCTTGTCTGGCCCATCGCCAGGTGGGTATTGGCGGAATTGAGTAGTGAAGAAACTGGAACATCGTCGGGAATCTCAGATGGAGTGATGGCAGCAACGAGTGATTGTGACGATAAGAGGCCAGCTGCGACTGCCAGCACAGAAATCTGGACCATCATCTTGCCGCGTTTCCAAGATCCGCTGATCCAAGATCCAAGATCGAGAGTGTATTATAGAATGTGTAGAATTTGGTCCCCAAGGATCTGAGGATCTGGTGGACTTTAAAGTTCAAGACGAGGCCACCTTTCATTTCGCAACCTTGTGGACTTGCGCCTCGTCAAGCACCAATCAAATTTAGCGCAGCAGACAAGGCTGAGATTGGTTCGACATCGAAACATTGAACCACATAAATTGTTCCTAAACAGCGGATATGTTCGAGGAAATGCAACTTCGCAATGCTATAAGATTTTGAGAATAGACATAAAAAAACAAGGCAATCTGTGTGCTTTGATTTTCTCCCGACCACCTCTCCGGGTCCGTAAATACCTTGGTCGTGCCCCGCGAATTATTTCACCATGTCTCTCCACTCGACTTCCACCATCTTCTCTCCAACACTTGCTCGCCAAGCTCTAGCTACTACAAAAGACTGGAATTACGTTGATGCATGGCTGTCTTGCCATTTTGCTCCAGGATCACCTCCGGCATTTGAGCGCAACGCGGACACACTTCGAGCGTTGCTAGCACTTGCTGCCGTCAACGAGTCTGTAGATGAAGAGAACGACTTACTCTCCAAAGCTGAAGCAGGATGTTTGTCAGAGTTACGTCAGAATACCGAATCTGACGCTCGGAGGGACCTTCTAGGGAGTCTGGAAAGCAATCTTACTGCAGACGGTAAAAAGGGGTTGGATGCCCTCTCTGAGGCCGCGGCAGCCCTCAACCTACCCTTTGGAGATACAGAGCAAATGGCAACGCGCATCATGAATTTACATAGCACCACGTTTAGTCTTGAGCAGATTGGTGCCCGGGTTGACGTTCTTATCAACCACATGCAGAGGGAATTAGAACTTGGGGCGTCATTCCTGCATGAGCTCGACAGTGACAAATACCAGTCATCGCCAAATCTTGGGAAACAGACAATGGAGTTTCAGCGGAAGACAAAGATGCTTGCTGCCAAGCTTCCTGAATTGCGTGAACGGATTTCTGCGCTTGCGGCCTCTGAAAGCACTGGTACAACTAAAGCGACTGTCCAAGATTTAGGGGTCGAAGAGAAGGAATTCAGATCCATAGAGGTATTGGTGAAAGACTTAGAAGGGCAGCTGAAGAGTTACCATGGTTTGCCGCATGATACAGACCTGGCAAGATTGGAGTTGGAAACATTGAGAGCAGAGATGACCGCCCTGAAGAAGGAACGAGATGGCATGTTCGAAGGTTTAGTAGAGAGGGAGAGCCCCAAGAAGCAAAGGATACCTAGGAGATGATACCATTGATATTTATGAATATTTGGAACCTAAGTGGATATGTATAATATCTTGACATCAAAATCCCCAGGCTCATTTCTTTGTTTTACTTCCCCCCAGGCGACCAAACTTCCCGAGCCCTGTTTTTGCCTTTGATACGACGGGTGGTGGGGGTACCACGGCTTCCTTCGTCACCGTCGGGGGCCCTGGCAAGCGAATTAGGTCTTTGAATGCCTTGGAGTCCATTCCTGGGTCCTGGTTGCTTTCTGTAAACATGAATCCATCATCAAATTCGTTGCCACTCCGCTGCGCTCTCCGTGACTTCTCTTGTACACTTCGGAACTTGTCCAGTAATTCTCCCCACCTGATTCCCTCGTCGCGCCCTTTTAGACGATTGGGTCTATCGTATGTTGATTGGGTCGTCGTAGCTGGCACACTATTCCTGATGGCATGAATATCTTATACAAGTTGGGGAAGGGGGAAGAAGAAGGTGTAGGCAGCCGTTCTCGATTTAGAGACGGAAGTATGGGGGCTGGCAACTTACGCTCGGGGTGCGATATGCAAGTACCCAATAGCACTGACGCTATTGAGTCTGTTTTTCAATGCCGCAAATGCCGCTGATTGGGGGAGAAGCATCAGAAGTCCATACAAACATTTGTATAGATGCGGGTACTTTTCAGGCTCCAGCAATTGAAGGCGAAGGTCTGTTGAAATTAGCGGACGTCATCTAACAGCTCGAGAGTCTTACAAGTAAATACTGGCGACTCAAGCAACTGTACAAGCTTGTCAATCTGTATAAGCATATTAACGGTCATCTCCAGTTCGGCACTACATGTGTTAGCATGATGTAAGGAACAGCTCGCTGAATGACCACATACAATATCTGAAGAAGGTTGTATGCCTGCTCGTAGGCTTGAGCTAAGAGACATAGGGAAAATGTCGCAACAGCATTGTAACACCAGGATCTAAAAATCGCCACGAAGAATGTCTGTCCATCCTAGTCCAGTATTAGCTGCCATATGCTAGAAGGTGCCAACAATAGATGTAGTTACTCTTGTTTCCAAGTTTCGAAGGCGTTTCCGCAAGTCCGCCAATTCTGGAGCAGTGATGAGATTGTTGTTTAGGTTCTGGACCATAATGCTTGCAAACTCGATGTCCTCTTCTTTCTCTATACAATCGGCCAAAGTGCGATATATCCGTTCGGCGCTAAGATTTTTGCACAACTGCCTAATGATAAGATTTCCCCGGGTTTCCAGTAACTTCCTGTCAGTGGAAAAGAGCTGAAGTAAGTTCACCATAAATGACGTAAAATAGTCATCCTCACTGTTTCTCGAGATCTGTGACAATAGCTGCAAGTCTCTTGTAACCACAGCCTCAGCAGGATCTGAAAGTGTCTTGAGCAAGGCTGGAAACGTTCCGTCGTTGAATGCGAGAACCTTGCGGGGTGCCTTTCTGTGGAGCATAAGCAGCCAAGTAAGTGCCGCCACCCTCGTAGCCTCGTGGTCATTCAAGAACAGTAATGTGAGCGAGTTTACCGCCGCAGCGTAATCGAGATCAACGGTCTGTTTAATAGGGGTTGGTGACATTGTAGACCTTCCTGTATGGGGCTGCGAGGCAGCGTCCGCAAACCTCTTGGCTTCGAGCTCCTTGGACCCTGTCAACGACCCCCTGTGTGTGGAGTTCGACTGACTCCTATCGTTATCCATAGTCTCTCTTGCCGTGGACGTCGAGTTTCTTGAGGTCGAAGGTGCGGTCGTTGTATTCCCAGAGGAAACCTCATCTGATAGTGATACTACATAATCCATGAGGGACGTATTAACCCTTGCAGCAGCTAGTCTGATACTCTCGACGCTGCTCGCCATTGCGGGTAGCAGATTGGCCAGTATTTTCGGGGCAAAAGGTAGCACCTCCTCTGGACAAATATCGAGGAATTCAACGATCCACCGAAGCGACTCGAGCAGACTATCCTCCTCTATGGCGATGTTAGTAAATCAGGCAACATATTTTCCCAGACAAAGCTTACCAAACTGAGAGTCGAGATTTTTGGTCAAAATCTCCAAGATTTCATTAAAATTAATCGGTACTTCCTGACCAGGTATCCAGTCATCATCACTGCTTGCGGCCTTCTCCTCATTCGCTGTAATAGATCCCTCTTCTTCTTCGTTGTCAAACTCATCTAAACCACTTTCACTGTCTGTGGAGTCCGAGCGCTTTCTTTTCCCGCCATCGCTACGACTCTTTGATTTCCTGCTGTCTTGGATGCCCTTCTTGATACGTGATGTGCGCTTTATCTCAGATAGGAACCTGTCCAGGGCACCCGATGTTGCAACATGGACGTCTCGGTTAGGATCACTCAAAAACCGGAACAATCCACCAAGGAATTCAGGTAAATAGGTGACCAGCTCCAAATCAGGGATTGAGTCGAGCAGAGTGATCCATCCCACCAAGAATGTGCGAGTGAACGGGTTCAGCACAAAGATCCTCTCTTTTAAGAGTGGTATAAAGCGAGCCAGGGAGAAAGCCATGGGAACCTGGATAGACGGTTCTGTGGCGTCCTGGTCTGATTCCTCCCCATCTTCTTCGTTAGTATGCAGGATTGACACATACGTAGCAGCTGATTCAGAGACAATGTCCTTAATCAGTCGATCTAGTAGCTCTGCTCCGTTTTTTACGGATAACTCTGAGTCCGCGCCCAACTGTTGTTACGTATTAACTCTGTAATTAACTTCAGTGAAGGGGAAATTTCACCTTGCATAGGGCATCAAATATATCGTTGAAGTAAGGCAATACCTCGCCTTTGGCAACCTTTGCAATATTATACATGCTTTCGCACGCATAATATCGAACCCGAGCATCTTGGTCAGTGAAGCACGCCAATACAGGCAGCACAATCTCATCAAGATACCTCGCTAGATCCTATACATCGCCGTCAGTTACAGAACTCCTCAAAAAATTCATCGCCTTACGGGTCCCAAAGCAATAGCTGCAGCGGCGAGGCCTATAAGACCACCGTTCCTGGCGTGTGGCTGATGAACGGCATAGGCGAAGTCATTACAGAGTTGCTGAATGATCTTCTTGATCTTTTCGTACTCTGTGCCCGCAGCAAGTTCCCTAATCACCCGCTCGAGCCTGGTTTCGGGGTTAGCAGCTGCTTCAGGCACCAGGGGCAGTTACTCACTCAAGAGCGCCGACTTTTCTCTTGTCATAGAGCTTGTCATTCAGCGCTCTCTGGATACTGGTATCCATATTGACGAATATGGTGTTACAGCAAGCACATAGTGGAAGGGCTGCTGTGGATTATACAGTGCCAAGATATCTCGAAGGCCTGACTTGAGCTTGCCCACTGACTTGTCGACGAAACCGATGCTCTGTGTAGTTGGCAGTATCTCTTGAATAGACCACGAATATGGCGTCACAGAGTGGCAGGCTTACGGCCTCATGTAGTTCTGTATAGAGCCGCGTTAGAGTAGAGCCTAGATAGTACTTGTTTCTTAGGTTTTGGTTGTTACCCTTCCGAATGAACACACCTCGTGATATGAGTTGCTATTCTTGCGGTCTTATGTCACGGTACTGTCTGTACCTCTGCCAACTTCAGCGTGGTTAGGTGGCGCTTCGCTTCACCTAGGAGCCAATGATAGCGACCAGCCAGGTTCCCGCACTCTACTATTTCCCAAGACCAACCACTGTCCATCGTCTACTGCCATCAACAAATGTAACTATAATAATTACACATAATTAAACTACTGTAGTCACCATGCAGTTATAGACGAACAATGGAGAGTCATAGATATCATCGTCAATTCATGTTCTACATAGCAAAGTTCCAATAAATCTACTACGCGCACCAGACAGGCCAGTCTACATAGCAACGAAGCTGCCACCACCGTCGGCCTCCTTTCCTCCTGAAGACCTAGCTTATGGACGTCTATAGACAGCTAGATAAAATACTAACCACGTCAAATATGTATATGCTTTTCGTTTTAATCTAAAAGTTCAAAATCAATGAATAACGGCCAAGGAAAACCCATCTACGAAGCCTCTAATGAGAGTGAAGGACGTCTCCCCTTTCAGCAATCGTCCTCTGGCATTTTGTCAGAATGGCGGCTTGCCTGCCAATTTCGTCTAGTTTGCTGATGACAGTTTTATTTCCGTCCACAAAGCCCAGCAGTGCATATGGAATCCCAGCATCGTTGCAGAATTCCTGGACTAGCCTCTGAGTTGCCCGTAGGTTGTGTCGAGGAATGCGTGGATAGAGGTGATGGATTGCCTGGAACTGCAGCCCTCCATGGAAGAAGTCGAGCCATTGCGGGCAGTCAACGTCCATAGTGGTGCGCAGCATCTTTTGGGGGAACGATTCCTGCGGTCCGTGATCCATGGTGCTCATGGCAAAGTGTGAAAGGGTAATTTGGACATGGAGCGGCATCGTTACAATGTGGCTGACCATCACGAACACGAAGCGATCCCAATTGGTGGGGATCGACTTGTATAGGACGAGATAGCCAAACCAATACCAGAAAAATACTTGCCCGACGCACTCAAACCATCTTGTCCACCACGCAGACCCCTTCACTGGGCCCTGCCCTAATATAAGGAACTTCCATGACTGAACATAGAGATTAAAGCGGCCAAGGCAGAGGATCGGATAGTATAGATATGCCTGGTATGGCACCATAAACTTCGCGAAAGCATCAAAAGCCATGGTAGTTTCATGATAAGTGGACCACAGTGACTCCAAAAACCTGTGTGAGATTGCAAATATCGGCATGTGCTGGTTGTCCGGGTCGTGTTCTGGGTGATTCGTGACAATGTGGTGAACATTGTGCGTCCTTTTCCACCAGCCGAGCGATAGACCGCCGAGAAAATCAACTATGATGATGCCCATGGTGGTATCGAAGTTGAAGTTATGCGTCACAGCCATGTGGCCAGAGTCATGTGCGGCGAAGAGCAGCTGGTGCCAAAAAAACCCCATAAACACTGCGCTGGAAGTGTACCAGCCGTATTTTAGGCACACAAGCATCATACTGAACAAAAAAGTCCATCGTAGGGCTTCGATGAGGTACATCCAATAATTGCAGTTAAATAGCCCCTCATCGCGAATGCGCTGTCCCAGAATTCGGTACTTGCGAACAATCTCGTCTTGCGTGGCACCATCCAGGGGTGGATAGCTCGCATTGTCAATATCCAAAAGTTTTTTTGTTATATCATCCAGGTATGCCAAGCCACTGTTGCTCTCGCTCTCTTCAACCGACGAAGCTGAAGAGACCGAGCGAGACCGGGGCATATCTACATTCCTTCGACGACGCGTTGCCGTCTTCTCGGTATCAAACAGTGGCGAGGGCGCACGCGAGGTATCGCTCGATTCAATCTGGTCATCGGTGTCTGTCCCATCACTTGCAGCTTCGACATAGGGTCGAAATTTCCCCCCTTGGTATGGCGGTAGGAAGTTCTCCCAGCGGCCTTCAATTCGACCAATCTGATACCGGGACATCGAAGCTCGGGTTTCCGCCGAATGAACACTGCAGAACCAGTACATTAGCATAGGCAATCAATCACTCTCCAGCTACAATGGGTGTCGCGGCTTACGAGTTAACCTCATCTGTGGCATCTCGTCCAACCATGTGGAGGATGGCCAGATGGCCGCCCGGGTGATAGTCTATCCATGCATCGACCTTGATAACCTTTTGGTCGAGTATAATGATCTTTCTCCCGTCCGCAATCAGCCCTTCGATTTCTCTTCTTGAATATATCGTTTCCTTCCGGGCCATGGATTTAGGATTGGGGTTCCCATTGGCCGACACAGTAGTATTGGCGGGCATTGTGGCAGTTCAGTTGCACAGGAACTAGAGGGAAAGACGCCTCAGGAAGCTCCCAAAGGCGTTCTTCTTGTCTTTTGTGGAAGGGGGAAAGCCAGAATCGAGGATGTATGTATGTATGTATGTACAGTGCAGTACAGCACAGGAGGCAGTACAGTCAGTTGCAATCAGTACAGTCAATGCAGTCAGTACAGCCAGTCCAGATCAGTCCAGTACAGTCAGTACAGACTAAATATGTCGAATTGAGCGTGGAACAACGAATTTGCAGGTGAGAAAATGGTGGCTGAGCCGACGTACGAATGCATGCAGGGTACACATTCCCACTCAGAGCATGGTGATAGGTAGGGAAGTAGGAGAGGGGTTGTCGGGGGGG